>CM018588.1:9165767-9339845 GCA_009078335.1 Salix brachista | reverse complement strand
TTGTTGTACTTCGTTTCAGTTACGTATTGCTCCGGCACTCATGGATTTTCTGCCTGATTTCGACATTTATGGAACATGAAAGTGTTTCAAAGTACTAATCCCAAAAATTTAGCACATACTACAAAATACATAATCACAATTTTAGCACTCATGAATGAGAATAAAAAAGCAGTGCCCTAAAAGAAACTGATTGCAAAATTGAACTGAATCTTTTACTCTGTTAACTAACTTATTTCCTTCAAATAATTCTAAAAATCCAGATTTAGGGAGAGGGATAGAACAGGAATTTCTAGCACGGAAGCGAGAGATAGTAAGGTGCTCAAGAAAAACCCACAGCTCCACACAGCAAAACATGCAAGTCCCATTCTCAGAACGAAACAAAAAAAGACCATTATCATTGCCATTTCATTACAAGGAACATAGTGAGGCTCAAATTCATGTTTTATCACAACATCATAAGAATAAAATCTAAGAAGTGATGGCTGTAATAAAAGGCATTTTGTGCAAAACAATTACCTTGAGGGATCACAATAAGAAAACCAGAGATTAGAGGTATTGGATAACACCATTTCAAAGAGCACCGAATTGCCTCTTGAAAATAACCAGTGAATTTGTTCCTTAAAAATAACATGTCGTAAATCAATCAATTCGAGCAAAACCCATTGCATAGCCTTCCGTTTCACAGGAAAAGAAATAGAAAAGATAATGACAAAACGATAACAGAACACAAACTCTATCCGTATTCTTACGGAGAAGAAATTCTACACTTGATGAAACCCCAAGAAATCGTATGGATCTTTCAATGGCGAACCAAAAAAAGAAAGCCAAGATCCTGAAAATTGAATTGCTGATTATTTTATACAAGGTCCACAGCATCGAAACAATAATCTTGAATTACAAGGAAAAAAGAGAGGAGCAACGAGATAAGTGAATACCGTTTGGTAGGCGTTCAGTGAGAGAAGGGGGAAGGTTGTATTGTTGCTGCCATTATTCGACTCGAATAGAGCCCGCCCGTATTCTTGGACCGGAATTTCCCATGAACTATCTGAAACACTAAACTTGGGGCAAACTGCCATACAAACAGCCCTAAAGAAAGAAAGAAGACAGGAGAAGAAGAAGACAGGAGAAGAAGAAGAAGAGAGAAGTGATTTTAGTAGAAAAAGTCCAAGTGATATTTCTCATATATATAACGGTGCGGTGATATTTCTTTCATGTGTAACGGTCGGGTGATACCTCTTAATGTTTGTTCGTGTGCCCTGCGTGATTGGGAATTTTAAAAGCGTGATATTCTTCCCGCCAAAACAAAAACAACCCCTCAATCTTATATATCCTCCAGGTGGCACGCGCTCTAACTCTTCGTTCAATCGAAACACTCTATCTTTTATTATAGTTAAAAGTAATCTCTGGCTAGTTTTCACCTTGTGAAGCAGATTGAGGTAGTGAAGAAAAGTATCGCGCAGCCGCAAAATCTGGTCAGATTGCGAGTGATTTATCCTGAAAAAAAATTAATTTTATTATTATTTTCAAGAAAAAAAATTAAATGTTCAAGAAAAAAAACTATTAAATTAATTTCAAGAAAAAAAATTAAATGTTCATTCATGTTCCATCACAGTACTGCCATTAAATTAAATGTTTTTTTCAGGATTTTATTATTATTTTTTATATCAGCAAATCAAAATCATATGAAAACACCTAAAAACAATAATTTTAATGTTTTGTAAACGAAGGCCTATGGAGGACAAGGCAGAAAAGCCAACTAATGTTGTTCGCTATTACTTCACAATTGATAACGAATCAGAGAGAGGTTGTGTCTTGTGCAAATTGACAGTTAATGTAACAGCCGTGAATTAAAATGTTGACGAGATTTTAATTACATCCTTAAATCCAAGTTCATAATGTATTATTATTTTTATTTATTTTGATCCTCATTGATAAAAAAAAAATTTATATACGTGTTTTTCAGTTCCCTATCGTTGTTCCTTTTTCCCGTACCATTCAAATAAAACCAGCTTATTTAATTGATTTAGATTATAACTTGAGTTATTGGATTTCTTTATTTCCCATCCCATATCTAACTTGACTTAGATAGGCTGCATGAGTTGTCACTTTTAGGGTTCATCGAACACGTGTGTCGTGTCAATCAACCAAATCTGACCATACGCTAGTATAGTCAAGAATTAGGAGATCATTTTCGAGCAAGTTTTGTCAAATTTGATGAAGGATAGAGGCATTAACAAAAATATAATGTGTTTAAATACCAAAAAAGAAGAAGCATGTAGACCATGTAACTAATAAGTTGCATACAACCAAGAATTAAAAAGTCACTATATCATAATACGATTACCAGATTTCTAGAAAAGTGAAATAGCGATGGGTGCTCCTTCTAGTGAATTCTCTAGCGTTTTTCTGCAAGAAAAGATTTGGTTGGTAGATGATCAGCTCTTGAAAACAATTATGGAGGGAGAGTGGTGATATTGAAGAGGGTGGAGACTATCCAGGGAAAAGAATTAGGGGCAATTTAAAGGTTATTTTTGTCCATAATCTTAATGATAATAAGTAATCCATAATAATGTTTGTTATCTCTTCTACCCATTTTTTCACGTGAAAAGAAGAAAAAAAAAGCTTCTCTTCAACTGAGTTTTGTTGTGAGGTCCACAAGCTTACACTAAAGTTCATACAATGATAAATTGTGTTTGAGAAAAAGAGGGCAAGCCACCGCTATCTCAAATACCCTTGGAGTTTTAGAAAAATTATTGTGATGTTTTCCAATCCAGCCCCTCTTTTTTTCAACGAGACTAATTAACTTTCCAAATTTAAAATTGGTCTTTGATTATCCTGATAAACCTCGAAACATTAAATTGGGTGTCTGAAATAAGAATCCTTCTCACGGCATGATTCTCTACTTTTACACTATACATTCAAATATGAATATCTTGAGTTTCTGATATCAAAATCAGGCGAATCAAAAAACCAAATTCATTTATACATATACGACTACAACTTTCATGAAGAATTCAAAGTGAGAAAAATCATTTGGAAGAACATAAACTGCTCGCAATCTACTTGGTCAAAAGGATCTCCTATCTAATTCGAAAACTAAAAATGTCAAGCACCCCATTTGATTGAGAGTCTGACATAAGAACAGTGGGTTCTATGACCCAATAAAGGTTCAGATCAATTCTTTAACATGTCATGAATGACAAAATATAGTTGGGATGGTCACATATTGCACGAAACCAAATCAAAAGCCAGCTTTCCCTGGTAAAAAAACCATCATACAGTATTGAGAAAAAATGAGATAATTTATTTTTTTAATAAATTTCTATTCTTGGTGTGTAATTAGAAGAAAAGCTAAAAGAGCTCGGAGAAACACTATGCACACACTCACAAAATATTGTGGATTACAATAGTGTATTAACGATTTTACCCCTCAGTGCGCCTCAACCCTTGCCTTTGTTTCAGGAGTATTTTCGATTTTTCCACAGGACCGGTTGAGATTACTTGATTGTTTGGGGTTATTCTTGTATTTTCTGCATATTTTTACACAATACAAATACTACTTTACCCCTCCTTTTAGTCTGTGAATAGTGACCGAACTAGGGGTAATATTGTTTTTTTGCTGGTGTATGTACAATGCATTAACAAAAACATCCACAAGTAAAACAAAAACAAAACACTGTAGGCAGGGGTCCTCCATGGATTTCACAATTTCAAAAAATGTGTTAATACGACTCTACCCCCTGATAAGACAAAAGTAAAGAAATGTCTGTAGGGGTGTGCAGGTAATTTGCGCTATTTTCTATTATTTTAAGTGCAAACTCTGATGTATATTTAAGCTCAAGAAGCTTTTGGTTTAAGGCTGATGGATTTTTCAGTTTTTTAAGGCCATAAATAGGAATACTAATGTGTTTATGGTATTTTATAAGTGTTTTGGGTGCTTTCGTAAATCCCTATAAAAGAGACTTTTCTCTTAAAACAAAAGCCCTATTATAAAAAGTGACTTTTGACATGTACAAAACTTTGAGAGAGATTTACGAATTCTTGAAAAAGAACTGGACTTGAGTTTTTGAACGAACAAGAAAAAAGGTCTATTTAGTTGCGCCATAAATAAATAAACCGAAAATCCAGATTACACGGACAATCTGGGTCCAAATCATAAATTAATTGAAGCAGCTTCCTGTTGCAAGCATTTCTCTGGAATGAATTATGAGGGGGGAAGCAATTAATCTGAGAATAATGGCACCAAAATCTCGATCTCAAGAGTTCATGAGACTTGAACATTCCAATGAATCTGTTAACAAGGAACACGCACAAACACATGAGGAAATGATCATGAAGTTGCTAGACACATACAACTAGAAAATACATTCCAGAAATACAAGAGCCAATTATAAAGATGGGTTTAGTGAGCTGAAAGACCTTAATTAATGTCAACAAGAGAATCTAGTGTTACTAAAAACAAGCATGTTCTTCACGGTAATGACCTTAATTAATGTCACAATATTTTTGTTTATTTAGTTTATAATTTACACCTACATTTATTTCTCGAGGTTTACACCCACTTAGAAACATATCTCTAGAATCGTTTAGTAATTTTTTGTATAATTCAACCATTAGATATGAAGATATGCTTAATAGAGTATGATTGAACAATATGAAATTTAATGTCAAAATTTGAAATTGACCATGTCTGGATCGTATTACTAACACCCAATATGGGAAGTGTGGTTGTTAGTAGAGGTTTAGACTCGATTTTGGGTGGAGAAACCATTTACTAAGGAAATGGACTAATGTCTAAAGAACGATTTGAGTTAATAAAATCTAGAACAGTGTAGTCAATTAAGGGAAATTTATTTAATAAAGTTTATTGTGGTGATTGATGTGTATGGTTAATTTCCGTTGAATTTAATTTTCAAGTACTTTTTAATAGCGTGTTGACCCATTAGTTTTATTTAATAAATTTTAATTGATGTGATTGATGTGTATGGTTAGGTTCTATATTGAACATATTTTTCAACTACCACACACCATTGTGTTAACCCATAAATATATAAGAGACATCATTTTATGTAAATTCATAATGGACTGATATTATTAAGTTATTTTTAAATTTAAATTGTGGGGCAAGATTATATGTTTTGGGCTTGTATTAGATGTTTGTTATATATGATGTTTAAAAAGAGGTGGAGCTCTTAAAACTTGGATGATTTTAATTTATAATTTTTCATAGGTTTGATTTACATTTTTATATTTAAATAGATTACACCATGTATTAAATTGTTATATTACTTTATATTTGTAAATATTGAGAATTATATCCTTTAAGAAATGTTTGTGAAAAAAAAATGATGGAGCTATAAAATAAGAATTTTAAATTAGTTATGTTAAGTGATTATGAATGTGAAGTCCTAAATGGTAGGATTACTTATGATGTTTGAATGCGGTTTTTTTCCAAAAAACATTTATTGCCAATAACTTGATGCTTGGAAATATAGAGGAAACTTTGTCGAATTTTGAAAAAACAAGTACCCCTAATCTTGAATTGAATGTAATATTCTTGCTTTTTGCATTATTTGAAAGTTGAGAATGTTATGTTGTCATGTTCTTCGAGCCAAATGTGGTCTAAACATTCGATGATTGATCTTTGTAGAGACAGTGTTTCTCAAATATTTAGTGCCAATTAGAGTTTCTAAGATGGTTGGAGATGTGGTCTAAACATTCATTGATTTAAAAGTGGTTCCTTTGACCCGTCTTCTTTGTTAAAGAAAGAAGAAATGGAATGTAAATTACATGTTACCTTTTCTCTTCATTTAAATTTGAATGACATGTTGTCTATTCTAAACTCTAAAAATTGAGGTTTTTAATTAGTGTTTTGAGAATTTCCATTATAGTCCATATGCTTCTAATTTCAGCATATACATCATCAATTAACCTAAAAGCTTTTCACTTTATGTAATTGTATCCTTGAAATGTTGATTGGAGTCCTTTACTTCATGCTCCTTTTACAAATTAGACCTTGATTTCCAATTTATACAATTTCATTATTAGTTGACCCTTCCAAATGATTTCTAATCAAGCATTGCTTGCGCCATTTAGGGTCTTCAAAGCTTTGATTGAGTTTCTTATCTTTCAATTATTGCAAATTGATCCAAATGAAACCTCAAAACTTATTGTTTTCAATTAGATTTTTAATCAAGTCAATGAAACCCATTAAAAGTTTAATTAAACTTACTTAATTCTGCCAATTTTGGTCAAATCAATTTTCAAACATAATTGCTTCAATTAAGTCAATTAAATCTAATAAAATTTTAATCAAGCCCTTGAGATTAATTAATTATATTATAATTTTGGCCAAATCAACCTTAATTAAGCCCATTAATTAAATCAATCAAACCCATAAAAAGTTTAATTAAGCCCTTAAACTTAATTAGTTCTTCAGATATTGGTCAAATCAACGTTCAAACCTAATTTTATTTCGATTAAATCCTTAATAAAGTCAATTTGACAAATTAAAAGCCTTTGTACTTAATTATTTCTTCTAATTTTGGCTAAATTATACATTGATCTTTTCTTTTCCTCAATTAGGCCCTCTATTTCTCAAAATTGAGTTCCCAACATTTGCCATTTGATACAATTTAGTCTTATTTAGTCATATGATTTACAATTTAGTGCAATTAACTCCCTCTTCAACTTATCTAATCAACAATATCCCAATTTAACTATATTTCTAGAGTTTTGACTTGTTACGGCTATATGAGTCTTGAAAATACTTTTGGATTTTGAATTTATAATTATTATTTTTGTATCTTTAAGTATCTCAAAAAAAATTGAGGATATAAAATTACATTACGACAACTTAATATACAAAATGTTATCAGCTATATATACTTTGGTATGTATAATATGATTTTTAAAATGTTAGAGAGAATATCTTACCATTCTCAAACCTTAAATGGTTTTGGTAATTTTTTAATGTTCTTAAGAATAGTTTTTATAATTTCCCACAAAACTCTCTTTCAAAACTAATTCATAATTTATTTTTCAAAAATAAAATAAAAAATCAAAAGAAAATAAGTCTGATGAATAGTTTATAAAAATACTTTATTTATTCATAACGATTTTAGCTTTGGTTAACTAAATGTAAAAATTGGTATTTTATAATAAATAATGATGGTATTTGAAGATATAATCATATATTTTGTAGATCATACTTAAATTGTGATAACTGCATGTATATATTTTACGGTTGATTGGTAATTTATTTCATATGATGTCATCTGCAGAAATTAATGATCTGTATTTAATTACTTACACAATCATATGTTATTTTATTAATTATGAAAAATAAGATAAACTCAAATATCAGTAAATTAATTGTGGATTTTTCCAACGTGTGTCCTAACGACACACATTACATTAGTAAAACTCTCCGATGCAATCAACTAATGTGTGCTTTTAGAATATAAATTCTTTTATTTGTTTTATGATTTGCCAAGCAAAACTTAATTTGCATTTATGATATTGATGGGATTTGAGTTTTTATGAGAGATTACAATAAAAGTGTTGAGCAAGGTAGTCAAAATCGAGATTTTGACACGGATCGGAAAGGGCTCCGAAAAATCGGATCGTAAAATCGTAGAAAGATCGTAAAATGTCCGTACAAAAATTATTATTTTTAATTATATTTAAATTTAAAAAATGAATTTAAATATAATTAAAAGACCCACAGTATTTGAGATTTGAAATTTAAACTATTTATTTTATGTTTTTCAAGTAATTGTATATTTTTTTTATGGTTGTTGTATTTGAAATTAATTAATGTTATTTATTATCTTAAATTAATATGATTTTTTTAAAATTATTTTTTATGCTAATTATTATTATTATTATTATTATTATTATTATTATTATTATTATTATTATTATTATTATTATAACCCCTCCTCCCCCGTATAAAGTACCTAATGAATATAATATAACATAATTATGACCATAAAACTTCATTAGTTAAGGTTCATGCATGATTCAAAATAATTGAAAAATACATTACAAAACAATTATGTACATAGAATTTCATTAGGTAAAAATTAACAAACTAAAAATAAATATTTTGTTGATGTGAAATATAAATTAATTAATGTTATTTATTATCTTAAATTAATAGGATTTTTTAAAAAATATTTTTTATGCTAACTATTTTTTATGCTAATTATTATTTTTTTTTATTATTATTATTATTATTCTACGATTTTTCTACGATTTTGAACGATTTTTCTACGATTTTTCTACGATTTTGAACGATTTTTCTACGAGTTTGACCGAGTTTGACCGGGTTCGGTTTTTCTACCGGTTCAACCAGGTTTTCAGAGCCAACTCGCAAAATCGTACGATTTTGCGAGTTGGCTCGCGATTTTGACTACCTTGGTGTTGAGAGTGTCAGCTGTGGATGCATACTGTAGCTTTGTCACTTGTGAGTGGTGCCATAATCTATGTAATGGTACTGGCCGAGGCCTGTTATGATAATACGAGTTTGTTAATAAATAAATACATAAATAAAAAGTTTGTGTGTATATATATATATATATTAACTAAAATATAAACGGCGTGCCACATTTACTGTGGCTTTTTTTATTTGCACCAAGACTCATGCGCACTGTGGACTCGCAATTTGTCCCGGTGCTTCGCACGTGTATGTGCTCCTTTTTGTTTTGTTTTTTTCCGCCTATGAACAGTGTATTAACGAATATAACCCTCATCAAAGACAAAATAGTGCACAGGGGGCAGGGGCTCTCTCGGTTTTTCCCAAATTCTTTGTACAGTTCGCAGACGAAAAAGGGCCTCGAAAAGGACAAAATAGAGAACAGTGAACGAGGGCAGGGGCGTATTTTCTCCTAAGGTTTTTTCGTTAATATCAGTAGGATCAGGGGTATCTTGGTAATTAGCCCATATTTTATTATTTTTCCTGGCGGTAGGCTGGCGCGTCGTACGGACGCGACAACGGCATTCCACGCAAATGCGCCATTGAGGCGGCGCGTTCGGGTCCGTACGTCGGTCCAAAATTAATTTTCGTCGTGTCTGCAGGTTCGCCGTCATGTCATGTGTCTGCCGTCGCGGCGCGTTCCGGTCATATATGTTCTGGTAAGTGGCGGCGGACGGTTTTTTGACGGTTGTCGGTTTTCTCTCTCCAGCCGAAGCAAAGTCAGTTCCGGTCCCTCATGTTTGCAGTAAGTTTCTTTTCATCCTTGAGGTTTTGATTTCAGTTTTATTATTGATTTCTTTAATTGAAATTTTGATTATTTTTAATTGTGCCCTTCAATTAAAACTAATTATATAAAGAAGTTTTTATTTCAGTCCTTATACTTTGATTTTTGATTTATTTTTGGTTCCTTTAATTTTTCCGGTATGGATGTTTTGATTTCTTTTATTTGGTCCTCCAATTGAAATTGGTCATATATACAAAGTTTTGATTTTAGTCCCTCTTCTTCTAATTTTTTCATAAAATGACAGCAATTAGCATTATTTATTTTTGGTCCTCCAATTGTTTTTTGTTTCAATTGGAATTAATTGGAATTAATTTTATATATGTTATTTTTCAATTCGGTCCTTATTCTTTTAATTTTTTATTTTATATTAATTCATTTGTTTATTTTATAATATTTATTTTTTTTATTGATATTTATGCATCTATGCTTGTAGTTTTTGTCTTTTTTTTAGGTTTTATTTTTAATCGGTCCAATCCTAAAATTTTAATTTGTGTTGATAATATTTTAAAATTAATATTGCGTATTTTTCCCCTTTATTCTTTTTTTCCTGTTATTTTTGTTTGTTCTTTGGATTAAATGATTTTTATGGTTTTGCTATTTACGCAATGATATTTTTTAATTCTTTTTTATACAGATCTTTTGCTTTTTTTTTTAATGATTTTCATTGTTCTGACAATAATATTGATAATGATTTTAATTGTTATAGTAATCATTTTACTATTAATATTGCTCCCTTTTTCCCTTTTTTCATTTTTTTTTGTTTCCTGTTTTTTTTCTCTCTTTGGATTAGATGATTTTTATGATTTTATTATTTATGCAATGACATTGATAATTTTAGTGGTTGGTTTTTTTTCTTAGAAAAATCTTTTGCTTCTTTTTTATGATTTCCCAGGGCAATTTAATTATTTAAATTGTTTTGGCAATTTATATTAATTCATTTAGGTTTTTTTTTTTAATTCTTAGACAATGTTTATTTTTTATTCGTATTTATACATCTATACTTTTAGTTTTTTTTTTTGAGTTTTTTTTTTGAGTTTTTTTTTTATCGGTTCAGTCCTGAAATTTGAATTTATATTGGTGGTCATTTGAAAATTAATATTGCTTCCTTTTTTTCTTTATTTTTTTTATTTTCTGTTATTTTTATTTGTTCTCTAGATTAAATGGTTTTTATGATTTTACTAGTTACACAATAATAATGATAATTTTAGTGATTGGTTTTTTTTAAATCTTTTGCTTTTTTTAATTATTTTTCATGGCAATTTATTTATTTTAATTATGTTGACGGTAATGTTGATAATAATTTTAACTGTTATAGTAATGATAATGATAATGTTGATAATAATTTTTTTATACTAGTTATTTCATTCGAACCTACTAAACAGATAAATTTATATCCATTTAAAATTTATATATTTTATAAAAAACTTGCATTCCACAAAAATTATATTCAGATTTATTATTTTATTTAAATTTATGTTATGGTAAAAAAATCATGCATAATAAATATTTTTTTACGTTGAAAAAAATATGGTTCTACCCGCGACGAGGCGCGGGTGCCATGGCTAATATATATATATATATATATATATATATATATATATATATATATATATATATATATATATATATATATAGAGAGAGAGAGAGAGAGAGAGAGAGAGAGAGAGAGAGAGGGAGAGAGATTGTTTATAGAAAATCTGAAAGTCTTTTGTCCTCCTCGTGAAGTACTGAAATCATTTCTTTTGCCCTGCTTGATTTATCATTTCAGTGAGATGGTTCTTTAACATAGTATCAGAGTATTGTTGACCCAACGATCACGAGTTTGAATCTCACTATCCTTATTCTATTCGATAAAAAAAATCAAACACAATGTAGTATGAAATTATACAAGTTTGAAGCCCACAGGACTTTTAATTGAGATAAATATTATTTTCTTACCTCTCTTATCAACTTTAACTATAAAGCAAGATAATTCCTTAATAAAACTAACTTTTCATGCAGTGTATATATATATATATAGAGAGAGAGAGAGAGAGTTTGTTTATAGAAAATCTGAAAGTCTTTTGTCTTCCTCGTGAAGTGGGACGGACTCTCTGTGTGAGTTACAGCAATCAAGACATCTTACTCTTACAGCTTGGAGACAAAAACAAGAAGCGAGAAACATTGGGTCTCTCATTACAAGAATTCAAATTTGAATGCTGCTGTTTTAAGTTTTAACTATCTATCTGTGTTTAAGTTGAGCCCGCGTCTCCCTCTCTCGCTCTCGCTCCCTTTGACCACCTCGGTCACACCCCAACACCAGTTTGACTGACCATCCATTTTTAATCATCAATCCAAGCCCCTTTTTTACTCTTCTTACCACCACATTCTCTCAAATCATGGACAAACATGCAACACAGAAGATGGAAACTTTTGATGCCGAGGCTGAGTCTGTGATTAATAGCAGCTTTCAGGATCTTAGTTTCACCAGCAGCACTGTTAGTATCGGCTTATGTAGTTCCAGCTCTGAAAATAGTGTGAGTAATAGCAGCAATATGAGCAATGGTACTGCTGCTGCTAGTGAAGCTAAAGAGAATGAAAAGACTAGAGTAATCTCTGACCCAAACGAGGCTAGCTTCAGGAGCTCCTGTCCTTCGAAACCCCATAAGGGGAATGACTTTAGATGGGATGCTGTGCAGTGTGTTAAAGGTAAAGATGGGGATTCGGGGTTGGGATTGGGTCATTTTAGGTTATTGAAGAAACTTGGTGTCGGGGATATAGGGAGTGTATATCTGGCTGAGTTGAGAGGGATGGGTTGCGTGTTTGCAATGAAGGTAATGGATAAAGGAATGTTAGCTGGGAGGAAGAAGTTGTTGAGAGCTCGAACCGAGAGAGAGATTTTGGGTCTGTTGGATCATCCATTTTTACCAACTCTTTATTCGCATTTCGAGACCGATAAGTTTTCTTGCTTGTTAATGGAGTTTTGCAGTGGAGGGGATCTCCATATACTAAGGCAGCGACAACCTGGCAAGCATTTTAGCGAGCAGGCAGCGAGGTTAGTGTGTGCTCACTAACATCTTTTGGTTTTGTGGCTCTATTTGTCTTGCTCTCAATCTGGTTTTAATGACATTGTCATTACTCTAATACTGCTGCTAACTAACGAGGGGAGACGTCATTATCTTTGAGCAGATATGCGTTTGGTTTTTGTATGTTTGTGAAAGATTGATAGCAACTAATGTTTTATGCTAATGTTATGAACACCGAGTTTATATATATATATATATCAAATTCAAGTCAAGATATATATTCATCGTAAATATCTGAGATAATAAGGTTTTACTTATACCTTTCGAGTATATATATTCATTGTAAAAATTTGAGATAGTTAAGTTTTACTCTACCCTTTCCGGTGTTTTTTGCTAATGCTATGAACACCGAGTTTTTATACAAATACAATATATATACACAGTAAATCTTAAATTTGAGTTAAAATATAAAGATTTGAGATAATCAGGTTTTATTCATACCCTTTCCAGGATATATATTTATATTCATTATAAAGATTTGAGATAGTCAGGTTTTACTTTACTTTTCTCGCATCCAAAATTTTTGATAACATCTAATGTTTTTTGCTAATGCTATGAACATCGAGATTGAGTAAAGGCTTGGGAGTAAATTTTACTGGATGATGCCAACTAGGAGAAGAGCATCAGGATAACCCCGGAATTTTATTTTATTGATGATGAACAAATACAGGATTGTTCTTTCAGGTTGACATTCTGGCAAAATGCTCGCCATATAGGATTGCTCTCTCATAATGATTTATCCACAATGCAGGTTCTATGCTTCGGAAGTGCTTCTTGCTTTAGAGTACCTGCACATGATGGGCGTTGTGTACAGAGATTTGAAGCCTGAAAATGTGTTGGTGAGGGAGGATGGGCATATTATGCTTTCAGACTTTGATTTGTCATTACGATGCCGTGTGAGTCCTACTCTTGTTCAATCCAGTGCTGACTCGTCGTGTAAGATTTCCTCGTACTGCATCGAGCCATCTTGTATCGATCCAGCCTGCAAGTTGCCCGTCTGTGTCGAGCCCTCTTGCTTGCAACCTTCCTGCCTCAAACCTCGTTTTTTCAACCCCAAAACAGCGAAGGTTAATAAAACTGAAAAGCCGAACCTGGCACTTCCTGTGCTTGTTGCAGAACCAACCACCGCCCGATCCATGTCGTTTGTCGGTACCCACGAGTATTTAGCACCGGAGATAATAAGAGGGGACGGCCATGGAAGCGCGGTTGACTGGTGGACGTTCGGTATCTTCTTGTATGAGTTGATTCTTGGTAGGACTCCTTTTAAAGGCAGTGGAAATCGAGAGACATTGTTTAATGTGGTGGGGCAGCCCCTAAAATTCTCCGAAGGATCTTCTGTCAGTTTTGCGGCGAAAGACTTGATCCGCGGTCTGCTCATGAAGGACCCGCAAAAGAGATTAGGGTTCAAAAGAGGTGCTACGGAGATCAAGCAGCATCCTTTCTTTGAAACTGTAAACTGGGCTCTCATTCGCAGCACTCACCCTCCAGAAATTCCGAAACCAGTTGACCTTTTATCTTTGAACCTCGCATTCAACTCATCCTTGGCTCCCACTAGTAACAGAGCTACAGGTTCGGACAGATCATCAGGACCCTTTTTAGATTTCGAATTTTTCTAATGAATTTTGTTCTTGAAGTGGCGAGTTCACCTTATTTTTGCCCACTCATCTTCTAAGTGGAATCTCATCTCCTTGTGATGTTGTCTCCTTGCATCAAACCCGCACATTTGGACCCACTTACTCTCACTTTAGCTGCAGGAGAGCTGCTGTGAATTGGACTAGTTGTGGAAAGCTGTGAATACTTCTGTTTCTTCAAAAAAAAAAAAACAAAATATGGGGGAAAAAACAAAACTAAGAAAAGAAAAGGTGCTTTTTTCTTTTCTTTCGCAGTGAACAGTCTTTTCCTTTGCAAACTGCAGAGTCTATTCTCACTTTAATCATACCCTTCTTTTATTATCAAACTGAGGCTTCAAGATGAGAATGATGCCTGACAGAGAAAAACATATGAAACTGACAGCCTTGTCTTTTCAAGCATCACCTGCATGATGATGCCGCCACCGCAATCTCAGCATCAACTTCAGTGATAGAAAACAATAATCACACAAATTGATCAAATTTAACCCAAAATCTCTTGACTCCACGACATCTGTGTTTCTATTATTATTATTATTATTAATTTTCTGTCTTTCTGTTATCTGTCCTATTATTATAAAATAAAATAAAAAAATCGGTGTCTGTCATTTTCTCTCTCCTACATGATAAAGTACACGGCAAATCCTCGATTTTATGGTGTTTATATTTCTGAAATATTCCCGACTTCTGAAATAGATGGTGGTTTCAAAATAAGTAAAAAAGTTTACTTTGGTTCACCTACTTTTCGAATGACCACTTGAAATTTCAAAAACAAAAATGTTTGTTTTGATTATATGTTAGTCCCTGATTTAAGAAAAATAGAGAAAGTAACCGAATTTTGATGATAAAGAGAACATCTCGATTGATATTGTTTCCAGCCACCAAAACAATCAATTTATGGTTTGACTAGTTATATTTGATGAGAGAAATTTAGTCTAGGTGTTCATTTCTCTTTTCCTTACCGAGATGATATATTTAAGGTCAAGAAGTTTTAAGTTTAAGGTTGATGAATTTTTCAGTTTCTTAAGGCCATAAATAGGAATAGTAATGTGTTTGTGGTGCTTTGTAAGTGTTTTGGGTGAAAAATAGGTTAAAAAGTAAGTATTTTTTTAACAAATAAAATCTAATGCATGATTTTCCAAGAATCCCCAATGAAAACTTGTCAATTGACATAGATACTGTGTAGTCTATATTTTTTAAAAATAAATAAATAAAAGGAGGACAATATATCATATGCCCTTTAATATTGACAAAAAAAAGTCTTGGATTATAGGTCAAACCTCTTTCCTAAGCTTGGTGTGCAACCTCAGTCTTTTTATGGACAAGTCACTTCTATCTTGTCCTTTTTTTTAAATAATTATTTTCAAATTCCAAAACTTCAAAAAAAAATTCATTTCATTGTTTTTTTTTCATGAAAAAATATTTTTTAATAGACTTTAAAGAAAATACCTTGGTTTTTTTTTTGTTGCAATCCTACGCCCTACCTCTGATTTTTTATTTTTTGAAAATTTAGGATGTATATCAAAATTCAAGTCTATTCACCTCATAATTTACAAAGTTTTAGGAGGGTGAATGATCAATTAAAAGGCCGGTGGGAAATTCTCATTCACTTTTTACAGTCTTGGATAAGGGGACTTGTTGTGCAAGGGGAAGACGCGTCACCCCCAGTGCACCCTACCTAAGATAAGTTGCATTGTTGTTTGATTATTTTTTCTAAGTTAAAAATATATTTACACTGCATTTTCAAAAAACTATTTTTTGTCTGCGGGTGTACTTTACAATATAATTTTACACCGTAGTTAGAAAACCTTTTTGTTATCTACGAATGTACTTTACAATGTAAATTTACACCGTAGTTAAACCCCTTTTTTTATCCATGGATGTATTTTACAATGTAAATTTACACCCTAATGGATAAAAAAAAAATAGTTATAATTATTTTTGATATCTTGGCCAAACTCCAACGGATAATCGTAAACCGGTTACGATATCCAATTTTTGTTTTAAAAATGAGAAAGATGCAACATATTTTTTACGGAAAATAATGATGGAAAAAAATCTTGGAATCCGGCCGTATGCACGAAAACAACACTTTTTTATTTTATTTTTTAATTTTGTATTTTTATATTTTTTAAAATAAATAAATAAATTAGTGGGTTGACTGTCCAGCCGTGATGGGCCGGACTGGCAGCCCACTATACATGGGCTGGAAGCCCACCTCCGTAAGAGCTTAGGCCGGGCACAGAACGCGGCCCATTTCACGCACGCTCGACCTGCAAATTAAAAAAAATAGATATTTTTAGATTATTTTAATATACTGATGTCAAATATAATTTTTAAAAAATAAAAAAAATTATTTTTTTAATATATTTTTAAAAATCACAAAAATATTTTTAAAATTTACATCAACCACACTCCTCATAAGCGATAATCTTTATCGATATAGCAAGGCAACGAGATAAATAAATAGGCGTTGCAGCAAGTAGCGCCAAAAAGCCTAACGGTCACCTTTTTCAAAATAAAAATTCAAAATTGCTCTCTCCATCGCCAAAAGATAACCATATAAAACCCCTCTCTGTCTCTTTCTCTACAACCAAGATTCTGCTTTCTCTCTCAAGAAACCCAGGAAAGAGGGATTTTCCTTAAACCCCAAGAAAAATGGCAAACAACAAATAGAAAAGGCCTGGAGAAGAAGAAGAGAGAAAGATCAACAAGTCACCATTAGCTTCAACAGCATCTTCGGAGCCGTCCATTGAAAATGAAGAGAGCATTCAAGAAACTGAAGAAATCTTGACATTTGGTAGACACCCAGATTGCAATATTGTTTTAAATCACCCTAGCATTAGCCGGTTAAACCTTGAAATCAATT
The DNA here is from genome assembly GCA_009078335.1 of Salix brachista. Classification (NCBI taxonomy): domain Eukaryota; kingdom Viridiplantae; phylum Streptophyta; class Magnoliopsida; order Malpighiales; family Salicaceae; genus Salix; species Salix brachista. Next base: position 9,323,020 of record CM018588.1, on the reverse strand, counting down.
CAAAACCATTTTCACAGAAGCTCTTTGTCACAGATTTATCTTCTGGTAATTCCAGCTTCCTTCCTTTATGTTTGTTTCATTGTAGATTTTAGGGGGCTTTCCTTGTTTTTGAAGGTCTGTTGATGTTATTCGTTCCTTTCTCGATTTTCTTTAATTTTTGAAAATCGCGTTGTTATATGTTGGTAGGCTAAATTTGTTTCTGTTCTTTGTCATTTTTTTTTTGTTTTCTTGCGTTATTATATCCTTTTAGGGTGGATGTCACTGAATTTGCTTTTTACGGATTTCTTTTTCTTGATGGGTTGCGTTTTTACTTTTCTATTATCATTGAATTTGGTTTTTGATCAATTCTTGGTTGATGTTTTATTGTATTACTATGCCTTAATAGGATATCAGCTCCTGGTTTTTATAGTTTCCTTTTTCTTTCTATAATTACTGTGTAGTATGTGACAATTGAGATGTTATTTGTTTTATTTGATGTTTATATATATTTCTTTTTTTTCTTATTAATTTTGTGCATCTTCAAATTGGGTTTAATTTGTTTTTGATGGGGCTCCTGTTTCTTGTATAGTCCATGGGACATGGATTTCAGGGAAGAAGATACCAGGGCTTCGTGTAGAGCTCAATGAAGATGATACAATAAAGGTTGGTGTCTCAACAAGTACTATAGGCTGCTTTGGGTTCCTTTGAGCCGTGCATTTGATATGGAAACCCCATTTATTGCTAAGATCTCTTAAGAAATAATATCTCACATCGATATGTTTGCTTCTTCCATGTAGCACTTGATTTTTGGAGAGTTTAATTGCTAAGTTATTATCAAATAAAGACTGTTGTAGCTCTGATTTGCTGGAACTATAGCTCTTCAAGAATTCTTCTTAACCAAATAGCTTGACAAGCACAAGCTGTGGCAACAATGAATTAAGCTTGTATAGTTGATAAACTGACAATTTGTTGCTTCTTAGAACACCATGAAACTACATCTATGCCCATCATAAAAACATAACCTGAAGTGTTTCTTCTGTCATCTTGATCACTTGCATAATCATTGTCAGTAAACCCAACAAGCTCCATCTTTTAACCTTTCTTATAGAACAACCCACAATCCTTAGTTCCTTGCAATTAACGAAGGATCCTCTTGGCTGTTAGCAAATGCATTAATGTTGGATTCTCCATATACATACTAATTAAGCTCACAAAATACATTATGTCTAGTCTTATTGCAGTTAAATACATCAAACTGCCAATAATTTGCTTGTAAAGTGTGTTGTCCACTTTCTTCCCTTCATGATCTTTGTTTAGCCCCAAACCAAATTCAGTTGGATTGCTAGTACGATTGCAATCCTTCATCTAAAATCTGTCCAAAATATCTTGCACATACCTCTTTTGAGAATTAAAGATCCTATTAGCAAATTGCACTATGTCTATGCTAAGAAAGTAATGCATCAAACCAAGGTCAGACATCTCAAATTCAATCATCATAGAATTTTTGAATTCCTTAAACATGACAACATCATTTCCAATAAATAAGATCATCTACATATAAGTAAACAATAAGCACTCTCCCTTTATCTCCAATTTTAACAAATAAGGTATGCTCATATGGACATTTGTGGAAGCCTTCTCTCAAAAAATAAGATTCAATATGACTGTCGCCATCCCCGTGGTTTGGGGGGACAACGACATGCGATGAAAATGGAGGGTTTTACAGTCGTAAAAATTACGACTATAATTATTAGGAGTCTCCACCTAGTATTAAGGTCACTAGGAACCTATTGGTCTGCGAGAGTCTGGATAAGGAGACTTGTGGTGCAAGAGAAAGACGCATCACCCCCAATGCACCCTACCTAAGATAAGTTGAATTGTTGTTTGATTGTTTTTCTAAGTTAAAATTTTTACACTACTTTTTTTAACACCATTTTTTGTCTGCGGGTGTACTTTACAATGTAATTTTACACCGCAATTAGAAAACTTTTTTTGTTATCTATGGATGTATTTTATAATGTAAATTTACACCGTAGTTAAAACCCTCTTCTTTTTATCCATGGATGTATTTTACAATGTAAATTTACACCCTAATGGATAAAATAAAAATAGTTATAATTATTTTTGATATTTTGGCCAAACTCCAACGGATAATCAAAAATCGGTTACAATATCCAATTTTCATTTTTAAAACATGCGAAAGATGTAAAATATATTTTTTTATGGAAAATATGATGGGGAAAAAAACCCTTGGAATTTGGCTGTATGCATGAAAACAACATATTTTTTTTAAATGCAATTTTTTTGTTTATTTTTTTAATAAATAAAAATAAAAAGTTCGGGCTGGGCCTGACACAACTAAATGGGTCGGCCCAGCTGAGGCAGGCCAAGGGCCCAAGCCTGCTGGACTTGGGCCCAACCCAACCAACAAGGCTGGGCCGAGAGGCCATCCTAAAGGCCAAAAAAAGAAGGAGAAAAAATAAATTAATTAAACAAACTCAAAACACGTGCACTGTGTAGTGTATTAAATGACTGCACTATCACGTGAACAGTGATTTGGTGGTCAACCGACCACGACGAGAGGGTCACCTGCTGCGTGGTAGAGGAGGTCGAGGTGGTTGTCCCTGTGGTGGCGGCATCGAAAATGGTGGCCCGTGGTGGCCGGAGGAGGCGTTGGAAGGCGACGGGTTTATGTCGTTCGTCGCTTCTTCTTCACCGGTGCTGGAGGGAGAGCTGGACCTTTTGGTGGAGCTGCTGGCGCTTAGAAGGTAGAGCTGCTGGTGGTGGTGATTGTGACGGTGGAGCTAGTGCTGGTTGTGGCTGTTGGTTTTAGAGAGAGAGAACCATTGCAAGGAGGGCGAGAGAGAGGGAAATGCAGGGGAGAGAAAGAGACCTGCTACGTCTATGGTGGAGGCTGGCTCTGCCGGAGATGAGGAAGATGAGGAGATGATGGTCGCGTTTTGTCGTCTCCCTCTCTGTGTGTAAATTTTTCTCCCCTTTCTTTCTTTGTTTTTTTTTTCTCTAGCTTCTTGCTCCTCTGTAAAACTCTTTTCTCCTCTATTTTTTCTCTCTTTTTTTGCTCCTCTATCACGTAATTCTCTCCTTTTCTCCCTCTCTGTTTCTCTGCATTTTTTTCTCTCTTGCTCTTTTCTTGCAGCTGCAAACGAGGTATTTATAGGGGAATGCAAACATGCATATTGTGTGTGTTGTTGCCTCTGCATTTTTGCAGAGGGTTGAGGGCTACAGCGCCATGTTGCAGAGTTGTTCCGACACTGTTCAGGCTCGTGGAGCTTGTTTTAATCCATACAAAATCGATAAATTTTATGCTCATATCCTATCTTAATATGACCAAGAGGTGATTCAACATATACCTGTTCTTCCAAGTTTCCATGCAAGAATGTCATTTGACATCCAGCTGGAAAATAGGCCACAAGTTTTGCGCAACTAATACAATCAACAATCTGATTGTATCATGTCTTGCAACAGGAGCCAAAACTTTTGTATAATCAATTCCATATTCTTGTTTATATCCCTTAACTACCAAACATGCCTTATACTTATCAACTTCACTATTTTTTGTTAGTTTGGTTTTGAAAACCCACTTTACACCAATGAAATTTTGTCCTTATGGAAGATTAGTAAGATCTCAAGTGTCATTTCCTTCAATGGCATCAATCTCATCATCCATTATCTTTCTCCATTTTTTTTCTTTGACAGCACTTTCAAATGTTGTAGGATCACAATTTGAAAATAAAGCAAAATGTGATTGGATCTTGAATGCTAGTTACCTTATAGTCTTCCATCCAAGCAAACCTTTCTCAAATACGATGAAGAGATTGAGCTACTGCATCAGTAGCTTCTGCTGTTGTTGGTAAAATTTCATTAGTTGTTGTGTGTGCTTCTGAAGAATTATTGTGCATAATGGCTACTGGAGTTGGCTTTCTTTTGGAATCAATGTCAAAAATAGTTTGTATAGGTTGTTGCCTATTCCAATCCCAAGTATTTTCCTCATCAAAGATAACATCTTGGTTGGTCACAATCCTTTTTGTGAGTGGATCAAACAACTTATAAGCCTTGGAACATTCACTCATGCCAAGAAAGACATATTTTTCACCTTTATCATCAAGCTTCTTTCTCTTCTCATTTGGGACGTGTGCATAAGTTATGCAACCAAAAATTTTAAAGTGATCTATAGTTGGTTAACTCCCACTCCATTATCATCAAGCTTCTTTCTCTTCTCATCTTGGATGTGTATATAAGTTATGCAACCAGAAATTCTAAAGTGATCTACAGTTGGTTTACTCCCACTCCAAGCTTCTTTAGGTGTCATATTCTGAACAGAAAAAGTGGGACTTCTATTCAACACAAGAATGCTTCAATTGACTGCCTCTAGCCAAAAACTCTTTGGAATGTTTCCTCTTTCTAGTAGACTTTTCACCATGTTGAGAATGGCTCTATTTTTCCTCTTGGATACACCATTCTATTGTGGTGTATAAGCAACTATAAGTTCTCTTCCAATACCATGATTAATACAAAAAACTTCAAATTTGATTGAATAATATTCTCCACCACGATATGTTTGAAGGGTCTTAATAGTCTTTTCTGTTTCATTCTCCACATGAGCCTTAAAGCTTTTTAAATATACAAAAAGCTTTTGACTTTAGCTGTAAAAAATAAACCCAAGTTTTTCGAGTAAAATCATCAATGAAGGTAATTAAATATTTTTCATCTCTATTTGAAGGTAGATTTATCGATCTATAAATGTAAGAATGTACGAGCTCTAGAACATGCTTTGGTCTCCATTACTCTCCTTGAGGGAATTGAGAATGATGTTGTTTGCTAATAACATAATCTTCACAAATTTGAGAAGCAGTGTGAATTTTAGGGAGGACTATTACCATATCTTTCTGTTGAAATGTCTTTAATCCACTAAAATTCAAGTGGCCATAACGAAAATGGAAAAGCCACAAAAAATCTTTTATTTTAGCCATAAACAAGGCTGAGATGTTATTATCTTCAATGGAAACAACCTAGTTGAACTCATCTGAACTATAAAAGTTGCTCCTCTTGAAGGATCATATATCTCACATGCACCATTTTGTATAGTTATCACATACTCCTTTTCTTGCAATTATCCAGCACTCAAAATAAATACTTTTCAAGTTAGGAACATAAAAGACATCAGAAATTATTTTCACAAAACCATTCTTGGTTCTTATCTCAATCTCACCTTTTTCCCATTGCATTCATAGTAGAGTTATCACCAAAGCTTACTATAGAATAATCTTCATCTAAATAAGAAAAAGAAGACTTGCATCCACACATATGATTAATTCAAGCCCATATCCACTACCAACTTCTGATTAGCTTCCACAACCATCAATAATGGCAAAATGTGAATGCACTCCCTTGTCTCTGCTATTAGGTAGCCTAGTATAACATTCAGAACGATAATGTCCAAAATTATGACATCTAAAACATTCCTTGGATTTTTAAAAGTGTTGAACCCGTCCTCTGCCTTTGCTTTGATCATCAACAACCTTAAAGTAGTGTTTACTACCATCTTTATTACCTTTTCCTTCCCTTTTTTACCTCTACCTCTTCCCCTTCCTCTAGAATTTGAGAGTTGAGTAAAAGTAGAAGCTTTTAGGGCTTGCTCATCTGTATTTGAACTTTGGTTCATCTTCTATTCATGGACTAGTAAGGAGCTATGCAATTCATCAAGAAAGAGTGCTTCTATGTCTTTTGATTCTTCGATTGAACAGGCAACATAGTCAATTTTGGTGCCAAAAAACGAATTTTTTTTTTCAACAATGACACCATCGCCCATCTTCTCACCGAGAAATTGCATTTTGTTGTTTATCTCCATAGTCCTGGCACAATGGTTGGTGACTGATTCTCCAACTTTCATTTGTAGGGTTTCAAAACTTCTTCTTAAGGCTTGAAGTTGTGCATAATTGTAGAACCTTGATATTTTTTCTTCATGGAGTCCCATATATCCTTGGAAGTTTCTATGCTAAGAATGGTTTCCAAGATGGGATGATGTATTGCTTGGAACAAGTAATTTTTTGCCTTTTAATCTTTAAGCTTTGTCCCTTCCAACTCTGTTTTCTAGGCATCTGTGAAGATTACAGTCGTTGTTGGTGCTTCAATTCTAGATTCAACGATTGGCTAGTATTCCTTTGATCGAAGGAAGTTCTCCATTAACATACTCCAATGATCATAGTGACCATCAAAATATGGGATGGCTGCTTGCACAAAGTTTGAATCTGATGCCATCGTTGTTCTTCTATGGCTACTTCTTTAATTGTGAAAAACTCATAATTTAGGGATTTTGGTTTTTGTCTCTCTTTAATGTTTTCTCACAAATTAGGGATTTTAGGCTCTGATACCACTATTGCTTAATGAAGATAAAAACAAAAGAGACGTATTGGAAGACAGGTTTTGTATTGTTCAAATAAAACTTCAAAAAACCCTATAAATAGGCTTTAGATAAGGATGCATTTCACCATTAACCACCGATTCTAGCAACACGAACAACATTTTCTCAACCACTATAACAGATTCCTAAAGACTTGGTCTATTGTGACTAAAACAAGCATAAAATAAATAAACATTAGATAAAACAATTAAATAAATCTTAACAAGTATATTATCATATTATGCTGAGAAAATTCTCAAGAAGTTTTTTTAAAAAGATAATAACAATGTCAAAATACCAATTGATATAATTGTATATTTGTACAAAAATAGAGGTAAGAGAATAAGTCAATTCGAATATTCTTGAATGATTAAAAGCTTATTGTATGTAATAAACCGCACAAGGCTTGATATTGCTTACCAATTAATAAACTAGGTAGATTTACAAGTAATACAAGTTTGGATAATTGAAATGCAATAAAAAGGATATTCAAGTATTTGAGGTACACCCGAGACTATAGGTTGTACTATATTGGTTCTTAGGAGTGCTAGAAGGGTTTAATGATGCTAATTGAAAATTTAATACTAAGAATTCAGAATCTATAAGTGGATATATGTTCACACTTGGTGGAGTGATTGTGTCATTAAACTCCTTCAAACAAAGGTGTATTGTTAAATCAACAGTGTAATAGAAGTTTATTTCTCTTAATAAAACTAGAAAGGAAACCGAATGGATTCAAAACTTCTTAGATGATATTTCATGTGGCCAAAATAATGTCAAGAATTTATGTCCATTGGAATTGTCAATCAGCAATTAGGACACAAAGTGATATGTATGATGGAAGGTCTAAACATATAAGTCATAAATATAATATTGTTAAACTCTTTCTCTTTAGTATAATTATTTTCATTGACTATATGTTAAAGGAAAAAAATATGGATTTGCTAATCAAAGGTTTGTCGAGAGTGTTTATGTGTAATTCATTGAGGGGAATGAACTTGAAGTCTTTAAAGGATGAAAGAGTATAATGATAATAGGCATACCTAGTTGATAAAAGATTCTAAGATTTAAGTTCAAATGAAAAATTAAGTTATATAACATTCTTTGTAGCACTAGGAAATAATTATTTCCTACTTATTAATATTATGAAATAAGTGTTTGTTGCAACATGATAAAGGATAAGTTGAGATCTTAATACATTTTCATCTATTGGTACAACAAATAGAGTATAACAAAATACTCTTAATAAAATATCACCTGTATGTGTTAGGAAAATGTTGTTTCTATGAGAATTTTGATGAAGGTTGAATTCTCTAAAGTACTTATTAATCCAAAAGTTGTTAAAGGCCAAAACAAACACAAAAGTGGAAAATAAATCGTAAGGTAAAGAATTATGGAAGTATTATTGTCATGGTTTACATAAAAGGATGAATAGATCAAGACATCATGTTCACTATTTACCTAAGTCTGATAGTATTTCATTAAGAAAGGTTCTAAGCTAAAAGTTATATATCTTGATTTAGTAATTTGCTAAATCAATATCTCTAAAAATATATTTGATTTCTTTTCAAATTGGTAAGACAATTCCTATTCATATGATGAATTGTCAAAAATTTACTTTAATTAAACAAATTATAGGTGAATGAGAAATTAATCTTAAAGAGTCTTTGGTTTTAATACTTAAAAAACCCTTGGTTTTTCTAGATTTAATTCTTTATTTATGGTGACTAATTAAATATTGATTATGGTGTTTTGTAAGTGTTTGAAAAATAGGCTAAAAAGTAAGTTTTTTTAAAAAGTAAAATCTAATGTATGATTTTCCAACAATCCCCAATGAAAACTTGTCAATTGACGTAGATAATGCGTAATCTATATTTTTTATAAAACAATAAATAAAAAGGAGGACAGGTATATCATTTGCCCTTTCATATTGACAAAAAAAAGTCTTGGATTATGGGTCAAACCTCTTTCTTAACCTTGGTGTTCAGCCTAAGTCTTTTTATGGTTTAGACAAGTCACTTCTCTCTTGTCTTTTTTTAAAATAATTATTTTCATGCTCCAAAACTTTTAAAAAAATCATTTCATTTTTTATTTGTTTTTTTCAAGAAAAAAATATTTTTTAGCAGACTTTAAAGAAAATAACTTTGTTTTTTTGTTGCAGTCCCACACCCTACCTCAATTTTTTTATTTTTTGAAAATTTGGGATGTATATCAAAATTCAAGTCTATTCACCTCATAATTCACAAAGTTTTAGGAGGGTGAATGATCATTGATAAGATAACAACCACAACTGCTGTGGAGCCAAGGAGGTCCAAACGTGCACCTGTCAAAAATCCTAAGTTCACGGACAATTGATCATGTGGGAACAAGGGAGAAGTTCGTGCGCATTAAATGGTGCAAGCGTTTGATAACCAGTCTGCCAATATTAGTGATCGTGGGGAGTATTAAGAGTCAGTTTATTAGTAGTAACCCGCGTGGGTAGTACGTGGGGGAGTCCATTTATGTCTTTCAGTTATTTCCTTGTATTACGTTATTTCCCTTTCAGTATTTATATTTCACAAATATGCAGTAAAAGGCAGATAATTATTCAGTTCAATTACTGGTTTATTCTTACCACAAAAGAATTATCTTACAATTGCTTTGACTGGGACCTATCATTGGTATCAGAGCCAGGTTACTATGACATCCAACAAGGATAGAATCGAGAATTTGGAAGCTGGGCTGGCTGGAATGCAAGGTGGATTCCAACGATTGGAGCTGGACGTAGGAAACAAATTGCATCAATTGGAGGAGGCAGTTTCCAAGCTAACCGATATCCTGCGAGCTAACAAAGGGCCTGTTGACAACAGCCATCAATTTCAAGACATGGGTTCACGCCCATTCGTGGAAGAAGGTGATTGTTCACGCCAGATAGTGCCATCACAATTGGCTAAACTGGTATTCCCAAAATATGCGGGTGATGACCCAACTGAGTGGTTCAATCGAGTTGGCCAATTCTTTGAGTATCAAGCGACTCCTGACAACCAGAAGGTGTCGTTGGCTTCATTCCACCTTGAAGGTGAAGCTAATCAATGGTGGCAATGGATGCAGAGAACCCACAAAATTGAGAATACTGAGGTAACATGGAAAATCTTTGAGGAGGAATTGTGGGCACGTTTCGGCCCTACAGATTGCGATGACTTTGATGAGGCGTTATCAAGAATCAGACAGACGGGGTCATTACGTGAATATCAGAAAGAATTTGAAAGATTGGGAAATCGGGTGTATGGGTGGACCCAAAAAGCCATGGTGGGCACATTCATGGGAGGACTGAAATCTGAAATCTCTGAAGCCATACGAATGTTCAGACCACAGACCCTGAAGGAAGCAATCAGTCTGGCAAGGATGAAGGAGGAGCAGCTGCTGCGGCAAAGAAGATTCAATCGACCATCCCTACCAATTCGATCGCTACCTGCTCTGCCGTCTACAACGAAGAACACTGCTGTTCCGTTTAAAAGGCTGTCGTGGGATGAAATGCAGCGACGCCGAGCACAGGGTCTTTGCTTTAATTGCAATGAAAAATTCACAGTAGGGCACAAATGCCAGGGTCCTCAATTGTTATTAATGGAGAATTGTGGGGAATTCGAAGAAGAGGATTGTGAAGAAGTGGATGGTAAAGATACAGTTGCCGAATCACTTGAGATATCGCTGCATGCTCTCACGGGGTGGACCACCTCGCGGACAATGAGGCTAAAGGCAAAAATTGGAAATCAGGAGTTAATTGTCTTGATTGACAGTGGATCGACACACAATTTCATCAGTGAACGAATGGCAAATTGGCTGCACCTTCCCGTGATCCCCACTGAATCTTTCAGTGTTAAGGTGGCAAACGGGCAACCCTTAAAGTGCCAAGGGAGATTCGAAAATATCCATGTCCTGCTGCAAGGTATTCCGTTCTTCTTAACCCTCTATGCTCTGCCACTTATTGGGTTAGATTTGGTGCTAGGGGTTCAATGGTTGGAGCAACTGGGAACCGTGGTGTGTGATTGGAAAAAATTGACAATGGAATTTCGGTGGAATAATCAAGCTCATAAGTTACAGGGAATTGATGCTCCTGCAATTCACTCGGCAACAGTGAAGGAATTAACAAAGAACTTACGCTACCAAAATTCCATGTTTGCTATTTGTGTCCAAACTGCAAATGAAGCACCAAAGAATGGGATTGGCGTCGAAATGCAGCAGCTGTTAGATCAATATTCGGATATCTTCCAAGAGCCGAATCAGGTACCTCCGGCAAGAGAACTGGACCATCGCATTGCCTTGAAAGAGGGAGCTGAACCGGTCAATGTGAGACCCTACAGGTATGCCTATTTTCAAAAAGCTGAAATTGAAAAACAAGTTCATGACATGCTTCAATTGGGACTCATAAGATCTAGTACTAGCTCATTTTCCTCTCCTGTTTTATTAGTTAAAAAAAAAGATGGCTCATGGCGTTTTTGCACAGATTATAGGGCACTCAATGCTGTAACCTTAAAAGACCGATTCCCAATCCCAACCGTAGACGATATGTTAGATGAGCTCCATGGTGCTAAATTTTTTACAAAATTAGATCTAACGGCCGGTTACCATCAAGTTAGAGTGCATCCCCCGGATATTCATAAAACTGCTTTTCGTACCCATAATGGCCACTATGAGTATTTAGTCATGCCCTTTGGACTTTGTAATGCTCCTTCTACTTTTCAAGCTATTATGAATTCCATTTTTCGTCCTTATCTTCGTAAATTTATATTAGTATTTTTTGATGATATATTGATCTATAGTCCCAATTGGTCCATGCATATTGAACATGTTCAAAAAGCTTTTGAAATTTTAAGGCATCACACATTTTTTGTCAAACTAAAAAAATGTGCATTCGGTCAACAAGAATTGGAATACTTGGGTCATATCATCACTTCGGAAGGGGTCAAGGTGGACCAAGGAAAAATCCAAGCCATGGTTGATTGGCCAAGGCCTACTAATATTTCTGAATTGCGTGGATTTTTAGGTCTCACAGGTTATTACCGTAAATTTGTCCGTAACTATGGTGTGCTAGCTCGTCCCCTCACTAATCTGTTGAAGAAGGGTCAATTCGGCTGGAATGCCGAAGCTGATATGGCTTTTGGAGTTTTGAAGCAAGCCATGACCACCACGCCTACTTTGGCTATGCCTGATTTTGATGATTTCTTTGTGGTTGAGACAGATGCTTCGGGTGATGGAATTGGTGCAGTCCTAACACAAAAAGGAAAACCGATTGCCTTCATGAGCCGTTCACTAGGGATTGCGAAACGAGCTTGGTCGACATATGCTCGCGAGATGCTGGCAATTGTAGTTGCTGTCCAGACTTGGAGGCCGTATTTGATGGGGCGAAAATTCTTCATTCATACAGACCAAAGCAGCCTTAAATACATCTTCGAGCAGCGCATCACTACTCCAGAACAGCAAAAGTGGGTCTCCAAACTATTTGGGTATGAGTATGAAATCCTCTACAAACCGGGCAAAGAAAACTCAGCCGCAGATGCCTTGTCACGCAGAGTAGGCAGCCCGTGTCTTCAGGCCATTTCAGTTCCAACATCGCAGCTATGGGACTCTCTTCGGGAAGAAATACGACAAAGTCCTTATATGCAGCGCATTGGGAAATTAGCAATTGACAACCCGGACAGCCCTTACGCATGGAGACAGGGGTTGATTTGTTACAAAAACCGCGTGGTTGTACCCCCACAGTCCACTTTCATCAATCAATTGTTACATGACTTTCATGACTCTCCAATTGGCGGACACTCCGGCGTGCTGCGTACTTATAAACGCTTAGCACAACAGTTCTATTGGCCATCCATGCATCGCATTGTCCGTGCTTATGTTGCAGCCTGTGATGTTTGTCAAAGGGCTAAATCAGAAACTCTTTCCCCAGCTGGTCTCTTGCAGCCGTTGCCCATTCCGCAGCAAGTATGGGAAGACATTAGCATGGACTTTGTTGAAGGTCTGCCCCCTTCAAACGGGAAAAACTCCATACTCGTGGTGGTCGATCGTCTCAGTAAGTCGGCCCACTTTATACCCCTAGCGCATCCCTTTACTGCTAAGGTGGTGGCTGAGAAGTTTGTGGAATTTATTGTGAAATTGCATGGCATGCCGAAATCCATAATAAGTGACAGGGATCCAATTTTTATTAGCAAATTCTGGCGCGAATTTTTCAAATTGGCAGGAACTTCATTAAAGATGAGCTCATCTTATCACCCGCAAACGGATGGCCAGACGGAGGTGGTCAATCGGTGCGTCGAGCAATATCTACGCTGTTTTGTACATCAACAGCCACGGAAATGGTGTTCTTTCCTGCCATGGGCTGAATATTGGTATAACACAGCCTATCACTCATCAACTGGTATGTCTCCATTCCAAGCTTTGTATGGCAGATTGCCACCCCCAATTCCCCACTATGATAGGGGATCCTCTCCTGTTAATGAAGTGGATCAGCAACTCACTACAAGGGATGACATACTGCGTCTCCTTAAGCTCAATTTACAGGCTGCAAACAACCGCATGCAACAAGTGGCTAATTCGAAGCGCCGTGACCTTGAATTTCAGATAGGCGACTGGGTCTTTCTTCGATTACACCCCTATCGCCAACGTACAGTTTTTCCAAGGGCCTCACAAAAATTAGCCAGCCGTTTTTATGGTCCATTTCAAGTTGAGGATCGAATTGGGCAAGTAGCCTATAAGCTCAAGCTTCCTGAAGGGTCTCGCATTCATCCCGTTTTTCATGTTTCCTTACTTAAGAGGAAATTGGGGGACTCGATTGTGCCTATTATGGAGCTGCCATCCTCCTCGGAAACTGACGGTGAAGTTGAGCTGCAGCCAGAGACTATCTTGGATACGCGTTGGGTCAAGAAAGGGTCCAAGTTTGTTGAAGAACATCTGGTGAAATGGCACTCTCTTCCAGTCGATGATGCCACGTGGGAAAACGCTAAGGAACTGCAGAGCAATTTCAGCCAATTAAACCTTGAGGACAAGGTTCCTTTTCGTGGGGGGGGTATTGATAAGATAACAACCACAACTGCTGTGGAGCCAAGGAGGTCCAAACGTGCACCTGTCAAAAATCCTAAGTTCACGGACAATTGATCATGTGGGAACAAGGGAGAAGTTCGTGCGCATTAAATGGTGCAAGCGTTTGATAACCAGTCTGCCAATATTAATGATCGTGGGGAGTATTAAGAGTCAGTTTATTAGTAGTAACCCGCGTGGGTAGTACGTGGGGGAGTCCATTTATGTCTTTCAGTTATTTCCTTGTATTACGTTATTTCCCTTTCAGTATTTATATTTCACAAATATGCAGTAAAAGGCAGATAATTATTCAGTTCAATTACTGGTTTATTCTTACCACAAAAGAATTATCTTACAATTGCTTTGACTGGGACCTATCAATCAATCAAATGACTGGTGGTGTAACACCCTCAAATTATAATATCATGAAATCTCCCAACATTTCTTTACCAATGTCAAGTATTGGGTAATATGTCTAAAATTATGGGATTTTTTTTTTAAATTTCGGCAGAGTTTCCTCTATTTTTTTGTTGGTATCAAGTTATCGACAACACTTCTATTATATGTCATTAGGACTTCCATCTTGATCCAATCATCCTGGATCACATTCCATTCATCAAACAATAACTCAATATTTATACTTATCAATATATGCAAGTCTCATTATATCAATTAGTAAATCAACATAAATGTACTACCAAAACAACTCAAAAGATAAACAAATTCATCATTAAACGTAATAAATGCTAACTAACTACATATAAGCCTTTAAACTACATAAATACAACATTAAGATTAAGAGTCATATTATATTTATAATAAATCTTATCTTATCATTTTGAAAATGATTTGGTTATACTAACAACTATACATGCATATAATACATCCACTACATATTACACCTTCTACTTAATTTTTACAACACACAAGGATTTACACTCAAAGTAAAGACATGAATATTACATTCCAAAATAGTAATTCATAAACAAGAGTATTCCTACATCTAACGATCTGCATCACCTCGCGGTGTACCTGTTTCAACAATAACAATATTAAGTAACTTACTCACTATATTATTCTAATATTAATTAATTACTCTTAACCTTTGAAATTTAATACTTCTACTTCAATCTAACTTAATCCCTTAATTTACATAATCTTTTCAAAATTTACAAATCCAGCTAACTCATCTTAATTACCAAATAAATCTAACACTTCCATATAATTACTCAGAAATTTGGTTTCCTTCCTCAGTCACCAATAGATCCAGTACATCCATTTGAATTACCCATCATCCGGCTAACCTCTTTTGTTAGCCAATTAATCCGGTAATTCCATTTGAATTTCCCAGCATCCGGCTAACCTCTCCCAGCATCCGGCTAACCTCTTTTATTAGCCAATCAATCCGGTAATTCCATTCGAATTACCTAACATCCGGCTAACCTCTTTTATTAGCCAAACAATCTGGTACTTCCATACGAATTACCCAGCATCCGGCTAACCTCTTTTATTAGCCAAACAATCCTGTAATTCCATTTGCATTACCCAGCATCCGGCTAGCCTCTTTTATTAGCCAATCAATCCGGTACTTCCATATGAATTATCCAGTATCCGGCTAACCTCTTTTATTAGCCAAACAATCCTGTAATTCCATTTGAATTACCCAGCATCCGGCTAACCTCTTTTATTAGCCAATCAATCCGGTAATTCCATTTGAATTACCCAGCATCCGGCTAACCTCTTTTATTAGCCAAACAATCCGGTAATTCTATTAGAATTACCCCACATTCGGTTAACCTCTTTGTTAACCAACAAAACCGGTAATTTCACATAATTTACCGGTAATTCACATAATCATAACTCAATTAATTCATTTGCTCCATTCGTTTAATATCAATTAAATGAGCAACATAGATTATTAGGGAAACTAGAAATTATAAAATAAGGTGACGAATCACCTACCTTCTGCTCGGGATGACCCAGCTCCTCCTTTCTGATAACCAGCTCCAGACACAACTCCTGAATCAATCAAGTGTCATTATATCATTAGTCCATCAATATTTTTCTTACGTGCCAAAACACATAGCACGTAATATTTTTATTTGTAATTTGTTCTAATAAATATTCATTCTCAAATATAACATCGTTATTTTACATACAACCTCATATTTAACTCAAGTTACTTCTTTGCTTACTCTATGTTCATAATTCCTCCATCAAATAATTCTTCTATTCTGTATACTCTCACATCATATTATTCATTTTATCCAAATACTATATTCAAACACAATCTAGACATCTTGTCTTCATATTTTCTTTTAACTAGTTTATTTCTCTTTTAATTTGAATTTACTTATTATTATTATTATTATTATATCAATTTAAATGCTATCTCTTCATTTAGTCTCTCTTACATTTTCAATTATCATGATTAAACATGGTTTGTTTCTAAACATTAACATCAAAACTCATTCTCCCTCTTTTTCCTTCATTTGGCCAAATGTGGTGTTTCTTTTTCCTCCCCCAATTTTTTTTCATTTACTTGTTATTTCAACTTATTTTCATTCTATTCCACTTCAATTTCATCATTTTTCCTTCCCCTCCTAATTCCCCCAAATTTACATAAGAACCCTAAGTTCAAAAATCTAGGATTTAAGGGAAACTAAGGTAAAATTCCATGAAATTACTTCCTAACTTAATCAAATAAGCTTAAGAACACATCTAAATCAAACATGAAATCTAAACTTCTCATGCTTACCTATTGCTTTTCTTCCAATTTCTCTTCTCTTCCAAAGTTAGCTGAATTCCCCTTCTCAAATCCTCCTTCCTTCACTTGCTTTAGTGTTATATAGGTTGAACTTGCAAGCTTATAAAGGTATTTTCTCAATGTCCTTATTGTTTTTCCTTACTTTTCTCTCTTTCTCTCACATTATGCTCTGTTTATCTTTTTACCTTTTTGTTTCTGCCCGTTCGGCAGTTAATAGAAGAGAAGGGAGCTTACATGTTTTGTTTTCAATGGCAAAGTACTATTATACCCTTAATGAATTTTATTTTGCTAGCACTACCGAGCTGCCATTCATCTTAAAATTTTAACCAGATTTTATTCAATATATTTTAAGGTTTCTCAAAAAATTTCAGCTCAATCCGATGATCGGATCGAAAATTACATCCAATAACGTAAAACTAGTCGAATTGTGATTTTTCGTCAAATTTCCGAATTTCTCTAAAAATTCTGAAATTTTAACCCAAGCTAAGGTATCATATTATAAGGCTCCATGCAAAATTTCAGATTTTTAGGTAACCCAATCAAGAGTTATGAATTTTTTTATTTTTTTTACATAAAACTAGTCAATTTATGATTTTTCGTCCGGAGGTTTTACATTCTCCCCTTCTAAAAAACATTTTGTCCTTGAAATTTAAATTCATTCTTCTATTTGGGAGTTTCACCACAATACTTTTACTAACAGCACCCTTTTATTCCGTAATTCCTTTATACTTCGGTCCATAATCCGCACAGGCTGTACATCCATAGTTAAATTTTCCCGCACTTCCATCGAAATTTGTGGCAAAATTCGTGTAGGGTCCAAATTTGCTTTCCGCAGCATCCAGACATGAAACACATTATATATCCTATATAAATGTGGTGGCAGCAGTACACGATAGGCAACCGTCCCAATTCTTTCTATAATTTTATATGGCCTGATATACAATAGATTTCTTGCTTCTGTAAATTAAAGTATCTCATCCAATTATTTTTATCCCCTCTTCCTTTTCATTTTCTCCACAATGCATTCAATGAATACAAGAAACCTGAACCATGAAATGCTCATCATTTCATCAATTCGTGTCACCACTGAAGCTGTACAACTTTACCACCCTTTAAACTCTGCATTAGAATTGCTCTTCTTCAACATTCCAAAGCCAATTGGTTAACCTCCTTAAAACTACAAGTACTTAATGAATAATCAAAAACCACCCATGAGCATAATTATAAGATCTAACCCACACTAATATCTGGGTGATGGACTCAGCAGGTTAAGGGTCTTTTGGTTTTAAATGAAACAACATTTTGAATATTATTTTTAAGATCTATCTATTTATCTATCTATTATCTATATCTGACTCTCCAAATCTGTTTGGTTTTAATAGCAAGAAACGGGTGGTTAAATTTTTAATTTATCAAACATGACTACCAGTATTTTTACCACTAGGCTGAGGGTGCAATTATGTACCCCCATACCATAACGTCTAGCCTCTCAGACCATGACACGTGCCAAGCAGTGCCTCTTTTTCAACTATGAAAAGACATTGTTGCCCTCAATTCATCATATGTATGCCCACGATTGGTTTCAAAAACAATCATCCATAACACCACCAAGTGTTTGGGAAAGTCTTTGGAAAACCAAGTGTATGCCTACTTCCTTTGGGAATGTCAAAAATAATTTTTAGAAAATAAAAAACATTATTTTAATATATTTTTGAACAAAAAAACATTTTAAAAGACAAATCTCAACCACATTCCCAAACATACACTATTTTTTTTTTTATTTAGCAAGGCAAGCAGATAAATAGGCATTGCAGTAAGTGGCACGAAAAAGCCTAACGTTCACCTTTTTCAAAATAAAAATTCAAAATCGCTCTCTCCATCACCGAAAGATAACCATATAAAAACCCTCTCTGTCTCTTTCTCCACAACCAAGATTCTACTTTCTCTCTCAAGAAACACAGGAATGAGGGATTTTTCTTAAACCCCAAGAAAAATGGCAAACAACAAATAGAAAAAGCCTGGAGAAGAAGAAGAGAGAAAGATCCCAGTTCTTACAGTGCTAAGGAACGGTGCAATTCTCAAGAACATTTTTGTAATCAGCAAGTCACCATTAGCTTCACCAGCATCTTCGGAGCCGTCCATTGAAAATGAAGAGAACATTCAAGAAACTGAAGAAATCTTGACTTTTGGTAGACACCCAGATTGCAATATTGTATTAAATCACCCTAGCATTCGCCGCTTCCACCTTCAAATCAATTCAAAACCATTTTCACAGAAGCTCTTTGTCACAGATTTATCTTCTGGTAATTCCAGCCTGCTTCCTTTGTGTTTGTTTCATTGTACATTTTAGTGGGCTTTCCTTGTTTTTGATGGTCTGTTGATGTTATTCGTTCCTTTCTCGATTTTCTTTAATTTTTGAAAATCGCGTTGTTATATGTTGCTAGGCTAAATTTGTTGCTGTTCTTTGTCATTTATTTTTATGTTTTCTTGCGTTATTATATCCTCTTAGGGTGGATGTCACTGAATTTCCTTTTTACG
This sequence comes from Salix brachista, assembly GCA_009078335.1. Taxonomy (NCBI): domain Eukaryota; kingdom Viridiplantae; phylum Streptophyta; class Magnoliopsida; order Malpighiales; family Salicaceae; genus Salix; species Salix brachista. The sequence goes on along the minus strand of CM018588.1, from coordinate 9,304,262 downwards.
AATTTCTTCTTCTTGATGGGTTGCTTCATAACTTTTCTATAATCGTTGAATTGGGTTTTTGATCGATTCTTGGTTGATGTTTTCTAGTATTACGATGCCTTAATAGGATATCAACTCTTGGTTTATATTTAGCTCTATTTGTGCTGTCACTGGATTTGGTTTTTATACTTTCCCTTTTCTTTCTTGAATTACTGTTTAGTATGTGACAATTAAGTTGTTATTTGTTTTATTTGATGTTTATATATATTTCTTCTTTTTTTTCTTATTAATTTTGCGCAGCTTCAAATTGGGTTTAATTTGTATTTGATGGGGTTCCTGATTCTTGTATAGACCATGGGACATGGAATCCAGGGAAGAAGATACCAGGGCTTCGTGTAGAGCTCAATGAAGATGATACAATAAAGGTTGGTGGCTCAACAAGGTACTACAGGTTGCTTTGGGTTCCTTTGAGCCGTGCATATGATATGGAAACCCCATGTATATCACCATCAGATATGACAATGATTGAAGAGCAGCGAGAGGAAAATGTAGTGTTTGAAGAAGTGAGGTGAAGATGCCTCAGGTTAGAGAATGATTCCTTCGTTCGTATATATCTAGCATGTCCACCTGATGTTTGTAAGCTATTCTGAAATTATGCTCTTACAATTTGTTTGATGAGAATCCAGAGTTGATTGTTGAGGCAGTTTAGTCGTTGAATGATGATTTTTCTTCACATGCTACTTATATATTTCTTCTTCTTCTTCTTCTTCTTTTGCCTTCTTTGTGTTGTGACTGTATAGGATGAGAGTTTATTGGCAACTGAAAATAAACCTGCCGAAGTGAAAATATATCAGGTAATAGAATATATACCCTGGTATTGGTATAACTAGAATATAAATATGGAGTATGTTAATTGTTTTTAATTTTCAATCCCTTGTACTGGTGAGAACGAGAACTGATTGCTTGATGATTTTTTGCTTAAGAGTTTACTAATTTTAATGGATGTTTCTCATGTTGGGATGGTATAGGATAAAAACTTAGTGGCAACTGAAACAGAATCTGTGAAAAGAAAGGCTGACTTGAAGTGGCAAGAAAAGATGATGAAAAATATCAGGTGTTTATCTTGGTTTCTTAAATCTACATTATGCTGAATTTTAATTCGCAGTAGAATTTAGGCTGAATATTAGTACAACAGCAGTTTCTGTTTGAGCATACAGGTTAAGGTTCAGGATAAATACAGTCATGATCATCATACATGAAGCCCTTTATTATCCTTGTTAATTATATAGCAATGCACTTTATCCTTTACAGTTTATTTAATCTGGCATGTAAATGATCGAATTCCGTGTGCAAATACTTTGACTGATGCCAATGCACCATATTTTCAAGGTTTCTATGAGCCGTGCATATGATATGGAAACCCCATTTATATCACCATCAGATATGACAATGATTGAAGAGCAGCGAGAGGAAAATTTAGTGTTTGAAGAAGAAAATGAGTTGAAGATGCCTCAGGTGACAGAAATTGATGCCTTCGTTCGTATATATCTAGCATGTCCACCTGATGTTTGTAAGCTATTCTGAAATTATGCTCTTACAATTTGTTTGATGAGAATCCAGAGTTGATTGTTGAGGCAGTTTAGTCGTTGGATGATGATTTTTCTTGAAATGCTACTTGTATATTTCTTCTTCTTCTTCTTCTTCTTCTTTTGCCTTCTTTGTGTAGTGACCGTAGTGGATGAGAATTTATTGCCAACTGAAAGTAAAGCTGCCGAATTGAATGTATCAGGTAATAGAATATATGCCCTGGTATTGGTATAACTAGAATATAAATATGGAGTATGTTAACTGTTTTTAATTTTCAATCCCTTGTACTGGTGAGAACGAGAGCTGATTGTTTCATGATTTTTTGCTTAAGAGTTTTCTAATTTTAATTGATGTTTCTTATGTTGGGATCGTATAGGTTGATGACTTAATGGCAACTGAAAGAGAATCTGTTGAAAAGAAAGGCTGACTGGAAGTGGCAGGAAAAGATGATGGAAAATATCAGGTGACAAATTATGTTTGATGCAGACCAAATTGTGGATAAGTGGTACATCAGAAAATGCAAGTGTTTAAAAATTCATGCGTTTTTCTTGGTTGTCTCTTTTGTGCAGACCAAATAAATTTAAAAAGTTGAAATTTGAGAAACACAGCCTTAGGATTTAATTTTACAGGATGTAGGCTTCTTGTATTGTGATGAGATTTGCGAGTCAATTGCAAAGAAAGAGATCTCATCAGCTGCTTTAGTGCTTGATGAAAGCATGGATTCTTTGTTTTATGATGCAAATGAAGATATAGAAAGCTCATTTAGAAATGACCATAAAGTGAGGGATATATTAAGCCCCACAACTGTCCAGGGAGTTATTTCGGGAACCAAGTGCAGCAATATGATGAACATGACAAGAGCCCTGAATATTTTTCTTTTCAACAAGAACTGCCAGAGACAGAAACCAAAGGGAGTTCAATGATCAGAGAATCCAACGCTGAGCTCTTTTCAACAAGAACTTCCTTGTTCACTGCAAAAGAAAATGGAAGTTCAGTCAGCCTCTGAGATGCTAGGAGCAACAGAAAATGGAAGCTTATCGAGGAAAGGTCATGAACCAATCAATATCTTCTCTCTTGGGATAGAAATGGTGAGCTTGTCTTTGCTTGTGAAACATATTTCTAAGAACAAACAGTAAAAAGGTTAGAAAAGAAAACCAGACTCTAGAGCTTGATGCTTTAGAACCATCATGTAAAGTAGGAAGTCAAGAGAATTTCACAGCAAATCTGTTGGTGAACCTGAATTCCTCATGTTCTGATGCCCAAGATGTTGCTTTTGACTGTTGGTGAACCTGAAGCCGAGAGAATTTCACTGCAAATCTGATGGTCAACCTCATCTCCTCATGTTCTGATGACCATGCTGCTACTTGAAGTGGAAAACCATGTTCTTTCAAGGGATGACCGTGGACAGATTGAATACACCAGCATCTGCTCGGCGCTCCTTGCAGAGGAATCTGTGAGCTCATCTTTTCCTATTAGATTCCTTTCTGAGATCATAAATAGCAAACAATGCCAGACCCCAGAATCTGTACTTGCTTCAATTGAAAACCAGGACAACTTACAGACCTCTCATGTCGGACCAGAGAAAAAACTGAGCTCCCATAACATCTGGTGAAGAAGAAGTAAACCCAAAGCTGTACTTCAGCTTCAAACAATTAGGAGTAGAGAAAAGAATAGAGGAGCTGATGTTGAATTGGAGAATAAGGATTGTATTGAGAATAGATCAATCTCAAATACTATTTTCCCTGGTTCAGAAGCAGCAGAAGAAATCCTTACCCAGGCAAGGAGAATTACTCACTAAATACACTTCTGCTGAAGTCCTTGAAAAAGAAGGGTAAAGGAGGAGAAACACAACTTTCCACCTCTTCAAAAATTACTTTCAGTCCCTATAAGCAACCAGAAGAAGAGATGATTGCCTCTCCATACAAAGAGAACCAGAGACCACCAAAATTTCTCCAACAAAAAAAACTAGCTATACCAGCTCCAATGAATCAAGTGAAATTCAAGCAAGATACGGTACTACAGGAGTGCCTTAGAGTTCCATTGTAATCTTTACTTGTGAATTTCTCAGGAAATAGCATTTCAGTACCTAATGATGCTACAAGAAATGGTATTTATGTTAATTGTTCTCAAATTATGCGGAAGGTAAGCAACCTCTTCTGTTTTAAGCTCTTCCCTTCTATTTCAAGTTTAACGTCTGGCTCCTATAAACTAGGTTAATAATTGGAGCTCATGACTTCGCTGGAGATGGAAAGAGAAGATGGACTATGGTGGCAGATACAGCTTCTCTTGTGGGCAAGGAGTCAAGGAAGTCATTCTAGTTTTTACAAGGTCTCAAGGGGACTCATTTGGTCATTCCAAAAATGGGTAAATAAATTTTGAACAATTTTAATTTCTAAAAAATAAAGTGTGTGGGTTTTTTACTGGGTGCAGCATATATATATATATATATATATATATATATATATATATATATATATATATATATATCATATGTAACCCTCATCTCTCCATCACCAAAAGATAACCATATAAAACCCCTCTCTGTCTCTTTCTCCACAACCAAGATTCTGCTTTCTCTCTCAAGAAACCCAGGAAAGAGGGATTTTTCTTAAACCCCAAGAAAAATGGCAAACAACAAATAGAAAAAGCTTGGGGAAGAAGAAGAGAGAAAGATCCCAGTTCTTACAGTGCTAAGGAACGGTGCAATTCTCAAGAACATTTTTGTAATCAACAAGTCACCATTAGCTTCACCAGCATCTTCGAAGCCATCCATTGAAAATGAAGAGAACATTCAGGAAACTGAAGAAATCTTGACATTTGGTAGACACCCAGATTGCAATATTGTCTTAAATCACCCTAGCATTAGCCGGTTAAACCTTGAAATCAATTCAAAACCATTTTCACATAAGGTCTTTGTCACAGATTTATCTTCTGGTAATTCCAGCCTGCTTCCTTTGTGTTTGTTTCATTGTAGATTTTAGTGGGCCTTCCTTGTTTTTGATGGTCTGTTGATGTTATTTGTTCCTTTCTCGATTTTCTTTAATTTTTGAAAATCGCGTTGTTATATGTTTCTAGGCTAAATTTGTTCCTGTTCTTTGTCATTTATTTTTTATGTTTTCTTGCGTTATTATATCCTTTTAGGGTGGATGTCACTGAATTTCCTTTTTACAGATTTCTTCTTCTTGAGGGGTTGCTTTATTACTTTTCTATAATCGTTGAATTGGGTTTTTGATCGATTCTTGGTTGATGTTTTCTTGTATTACGATGCCTTAATAGGATATCAGCTCTTGGTTTATATTTAGCTCTTTCTGTTTTTGATGGGGTTCCTGTTTTTTGAGTAAATTTCTTTGTTTTGAAACATTTTTAGGACAGAGACATTGCTTACCTTTAAGAGCTTGTATAGAAATTAACCAAGTGGAGTGGCATTGACATTAATGGGTGTACTGATAACTACAGCCCTTCTCTACCACTATTCCATTGAGACTGGTTTATCAGGGTTAGTCTTCTAGAGGATGAGATTCTTTTTTAAGTTATCTGTTTTTTACTTTATTCTTTTAAGCATAATAATTGGTGTTACTCTGTACCATCAAAAAGGGACAAAATCATAGTTCCTCAATGTTGTAAACTACAGTGCCAAACAAGTTGGCCAAGTGTTAAAACTCGGGTTCGTGGGCCTACATGATGGCTATGCTTTGGAATTAGATGATAAATAGTGTATGAAATTGCAGCTTGAGACTGAAATATAAATGTTTTATCATATCATCATTGCAGCTTGAGACTGAAATATAAATGTTTTATCATATCATCATTGCAGATCTTTTGTAAAATATCTTTTGGTAAAATCTTTTGATTTCAGGATGAGCTCAAAGGAAGGAGGCGCGTCTACTAAGGGAGGAAGAGGTAAACCAAAGGCATCTAAGTCCAGATCATAGAAAGCAGGGTTGCAATTTCCAGTAGGGAAGATTGCTAGGTTCTTGAAGGCTGGTAAATATGCTAAACGTGTTGGTGCTGGTGCTCCTGTGTATCTCTCCGCAGTCCTCGAGTATCTCGCTGCCGAGGTCCATTTTGTTTACCTTTTCGCCTTCAGAGCTGTTTTTTTAATGGGGGGGGGGGGGTTGTGTCATTTTCTTGTGTTTATTGATTTTGGGTCAAAACAAATCTATTATTTAACTAATTTGAAAATTAATCCATAATAATAATTATGTTTTCTCAAATTAAGACTTTAATTTGAATCTAAATTATATGGATTCAAGCATGAAAAGTGCAACTATATGGATCAAGCATTTACAGGGACAAATTTTGATTTCTCTGCCTATTCATCGGATTTAAAATCCGTTCTTGGGATCTCTCAGTTGCAACAGAACTACTTGGCTGTGGCCTCTGATCCTGGAAAAGTTTTTGGATGGTCTTCAGGATTGGCTCTCATGTATCTTCCACAATGGGTGGTTCTTTTCATGGCCACTTTCATGGGGTTCTTCGGTTATGGTCTTCAGTGGCTTGTTATAAGGAACACAATCTCATTACCATGCCAAACTCATGATGCATGCTAGGTTATGGGGACTCTATTATAAAGATGAATGCATGCATGCCACATTCACTTTAGATTCAATCAATACCTCATGATGTCTATCAGTTTACAAATATAATTAGCTAGTAGCATGTATTATTTCTATATATATGTAATAGTTCATTTTGTCAAATTCATTATTCCGTTAAAGTTTACAGGTTCTCTTAATTACCTCATGATGTCAATCAATTTATCAATAAAGTCTTTTGTCTATCTATCTTAGCAAAACTAATGGAAATGCCCTTTTATGTGTAAACTTCAATTTTCTCTAAAAAGTATGGATAGCTTATCAATTAGCTCCTTAAATCATTTAAATTAAATAATACATCTACTCCTATTCGTAGAAGTTTGTAGAAGGAGAGCGCGAAACCGAAGATGGCAGCAACCGATGCACAGAGGCAACTCCTAACACTAATTCACGAGTTTGCTTCAGAGAAATCACAGGGAGGTAAGTGCCTCTACACTTGTTCTTTTCCCCGTTTCGTTCCCGAGAAAATGAAGCGAACAAAAACTAAATTTCTCTTATCAAAACCTCGCCTTGGGAACTGTTCGAAAGCGATAAATAACCAGTGTCTGTTACTAAACAGAGGCCGTTTCCCGAGAAAATACGGGAAAATAGTTGAAAGTTTATTGATCGAGAACCAAATACTGAATGCTTAATTTTATTAGGTTAATTATTGTTCTTTTTTGTTTTCAAATTTGTATCGGGTGCTGTAAATTTTGTAGAGAGAAGAATGATTGGGCTAAAGAAGCGAATACAAGAGCTTGGGTGTGAAGTAGATGTGGCAAATGCAGAGATGGAAGAGGTGAAGTGTATCAAAGAAACTACTGAGCAAGAACTTAAAGGCTACGAACTTCAATTGGCTTTAAATGAAGCTTCTATTCAAACCCTGGAGGTTTGTTTTCTTTATTTGCTTTACTTCTATTTGATTAGGTTTTTCTATTGAATTAAGAACGTCTAATATGCTTTCAGGCAAGAATCTCCATTATTCAGGATGAGATATCCTCGGTTGGATCCCAAGTAGAGGGTCTGAAGGTAGTATGATAGCGTGCTGCTCTCTCTCTCTCTCTCTCTCTTCTTTTGGATGAAGAAAGATGACATGCCTTTTCGTCTTTTTTCTGTTTGTGATTCTTGTTCTGAACCTCATTGCATGGGTCATTGTGCTTGGGCGTTATGAACAATGAAGAAGCTTCACGGTGAAGATTGCTTAATATTTTACATACCATTCCATAACATCCGAGCATATGATTGTTTGGTAACCTGTTTTTCTTGTTTGTGCAGAGATGAGTTTATTTGCCAGATGTTTGATCTTAATGCTAAGATAAGGTTGGTCTCACTTACTTGGACATATGTAGCTTTAACTGGGAATTTGTGTATCCCCTGTATGATATATAGTTGCACTCTTCTTTGATTAATTTCATGATTCTGGAGATGTTTTCTTCATGGAAGATGAATTGCTGTGTGGATGCATATGATTTGTTAATTGATTTGACCTAGTTTCAGAATTTTATAAATATACTAAATTAAAGAGATCATCTACAAGTTCTTCACTGTTTTATGGCAGAAATTATAGTGGTTTGTGTGAATTTGATTGATGTCATTACCTACAAGTTTTTCTTTCAACTCTTTTGAATCTGAAGTAATGACAAGAAGTTTTTCTTTGTTATAGATATGCTTGAGCTTCTTCTTTTTCTACTTTTTTGCTCTGTATAAAAATATAAAGGACTGGCAACATATAAATCCCCCTTTTCATATTATATACCATTAGATTTCACGACTCAACCACATTCCACCTGAATCACCCACACACTTTTATGAGCTTTTAGAAGCTTGTAATCTTACCTTCCTAGTAGTGTTTGAATTTAAACCAAGCTCTCTGCAAGTCCTTGAACTGTTTCATTCCTTGGATGCATAATTCTTTAGGCTTGGCCTTGAAGCTTGAGCATATGGTTTGATTCCAAACATTGTCTTGGAAAACTTCTTTTTTGTATTTTATCTCACGGTCCTTGTTTTAAACAGAAAAGAACAAACGCAAGAAGGCATGAGAACAAAAATCAAGAGCTCATGCATTTCAAGGTTTAACGCCATTGCATTATGTGAGATAATGGGAATGCAGAGATATGAGTATGTTTAGGAGGCAACATGGATACTAGAATTATTAAATTTGAGAAAAAGAACTATTTTCTCGGAAGAGGAAAAAGAACTAGTGTTGGTATGTTAGATAAGCTGCAGAGGGGATGCTGTGTGAAGGTAATCTATAAACAGAAGTTGTAGATTTTTCTTCCTCTTATCTCCTAGCATCTTCGCCCATCTCAAACTGTATGACCTATAATATAGGATATCCTTCATAATACTTTCTGTGTTTGCCTTTATAGTTAAATGAATAATAAGAATGTGATATCATGGATTTGAATGAACGTTCTGGTAGTAGAGTAAAAAAACTTATTTTATAACTTACATGTTAATATAGGAAATTTCAAGAGGAAAAGGGGCTTTACTCTTAGAAAAAGAGCAGCATTGGAACCATGGCAGGTGATGCCACCTGTATAGAACATTTTACTGCTCTAACAGCTGAACCTTTTTCCATATGCTGGTTTTTCATATATATATTTTTTTGTCAATGTTGATATTAATTCATGGCAATTCTTTACAGTTCTTTTTCCTTTGATTTTTCTTTTTACTTTTTTTCTTTTTAATAAGCTTTGTGACAGTAAGTGTGCAGAATTAAGTGTTTTTCTTTTTTCTCAAAAAAAAAAAGGTTCTGATTGATCAAAGTAGCTTATCCCTGATTGATTTGATTCAAGTTTGAGAAACTCTTATGAGTAATTTGTAATTTTTTTCATGAATGTACTTGTACCACCTTCCATGTTTCTCCACCCTATCAAGTCTATCACAAATGCTTCTCATCATAAAATTCACCATCTCCATCATTTTTGTCATGACTTGCATTTGGAATTTAAGCTCACCCTAGAGAGGGGGCAATGTGCTTTCTTGATCTGACATGATAGTACGTGCAAAATTTGGATTAGCAGTCAAATAAATATTTCTCTCAATCACTATTAATATTCTCACTTGCTCACACCTCTCATCTCATCTTTTTGCGGTCTTGAGGGAACTAAAACCAACACCAAATATAATCAACTTTACAAAACAATTCAAATAGGTATATATGACTCAAGAAGCAATAAAAACATAGAAAACTAACTAAACAAAATTGCAATGATAGTCTCGCAAGTAGCAAGCAAATTATCTGAAATATATACAAACCTAAAGACTAAAAAAAATACTGAAATGAAGCATGCAAAATGATGAAATGATATCCAAACATGTTAGATATGTTGTAATATGTCACAAGAAATGAAAACAACATAAATAAAATAAATTTCAAAGTTGGCGAAAAAAACTAAACAAAAACAAACCCGCTTATGACAAGTACAAATCTAGAACCTAAGGTAAATGATGTCCAATTGAGCTATAATTTGTGATGAAGTGCAATTTCAACCTAAATAGATAGAATTTTATATTTGAGCAATTTACGATAAGGTTTGATATGCTGACACAAAAACAATATGAATGAGACCTCATTAGACCCACAATTTGAAACCTAAACAAATGATATCCAATTAAACCGACAATTATATTTGGTGCAATTATGACCCTACTAATTCGATTATCAAATTTGATTTAATTTTGAATTGATTTGATCTAATTTTCCCTTGTTAAGTGATCTAATTTTCCCTTTTAGAAGCTTGTAATCTTACCTTCCTAGTAGTGTTTGAATTTAAACCAAGCTCTCTGCAAGTCCTTGAACTGTTTCATTCCTTGGATGCATAATTCTTTAGGCTTGGCCTTGAAGCTTGAGCATATGGTTTGATTCCAAACATTGTCTTGGAAAACTTCTTTTTTGTATTTTATCTCACGGTCCTTGTTTTAAACAGAAAAGAACAAACGCAAGAAGGCATGAGAACAAAAATCAAGAGCTCATGCATTTCAAGGTTTAACGCCATTGCATTATGTGAGATAATGGGAATGCAGAGATATGAGTATGTTTAGGAGGCAACATGGATACTAGAATTATTAAATTTGAGAAAAAGAACTATTTTCTCGGAAGAGGAAAAAGAACTAGTGTTGGTATGTTAGATAAGCTGCAGAGGGGATGCTGTGTGAAGGTAATCTATAAACAGAAGTTGTAGATTTTTCTTCCTCTTATCTCCTAGCATCTTCGCCCATCTCAAACTGTATGACCTATAATATAGGATATCCTTCATAATACTTTCTGTGTTTGCCTTTATAGTTAAATGAATAATAAGAATGTGATATCATGGATTTGAATGAACGTTCTGGTAGTAGAGTAAAAAAACTTATTTTATAACTTACATGTTAATATAGGAAATTTCAAGAGGAAAAGGGGCTTTACTCTTAGAAAAAGAGCAGCATTGGAACCATGGCAGGTGATGCCACCTGTATAGAACATTTTACTGCTCTAACAGCTGAACCTTTTTCCATATGCTGGTTTTTCATATATATATTTTTTTGTCAATGTTGATATTAATTCATGGCAATTCTTTACAGTTCTTTTTCCTTTGATTTTTCTTTTTACTTTTTTTCTTTTTAATAAGCTTTGTGACAGTAAGTGTGCAGAATTAAGTGTTTTTCTTTTTTCTCAAAAAAAAAAAAGGTTCTGATTGATCAAAGTAGCTTATCCCTGATTGATTTGATTCAAGTTTGAGAAACTCTTATGAGTAATTTTTTTCATGAATGAATCCATTTATCTGGTGTGACCATAAAATAAAATTCAACCTTTGAGTTGCTGATGAGTAACACTGGTTTGTTTGATATGTAGAATGGATGCGGTATTTGTTTTGATGCTTTTCTCTGGTATTAGTGTCAGGCTTAGTGGGATCATGATTTTGGATTGTGCTTCCAATTTGATCATTCTTATAATTGTACAGAATTCGAATAGTAATTAACAAACAAACAAAACAAAGCCAACACTATGCAGGAACATCATAAAAATAGATGAGTTGAAAACCCTAATCTGTAACTCAATTAGCTAGTCGTAAAGGAAGGGATCAAAACAGAAAAACTAAATTTCAGTGAGTAAACTAAAGCCTGAGTCTTCTCTCTTCTCTTTTTTATACATCTAGTTGCGAAACTAGAGATGTGGGTTTGCTGAAGTCATTGAAAGCTTATAGTGGGCTGCTAGATCAAGAAGTTTTGGATTGTGTGCGGCATGGGATTATATATTTGAGTTTGCTCATCTTCCACAGCAAAATCATTTTTATTTGTCTACATATTCAGCATATTTTGTTTTCCACATCGTGTCTTTTGATTTATTTATGGAATCATGTGTTTAAGTTTCTTAAGGTCCCATTTCGAGTACAGAATGTTATTGTAAATTTCAGTCGAGGTTAAAAATGTACAGATATTAAGAAAATGTAAATGGATGTACCTGCTGCCGCAATTTCAATCTGTTTCTTACTGTGGGTGCATGCACATTTGACTCGCCTTTGATTAGCTCATGAACTCATAATTGGTTGAGACATTAGCCTTTTAGCAAAACCTATTAGAGCAGATTTTAAAGCATGGCATTTTGTATTTTTAAAGGAAGTGCTGTCTTTGCCCATTTCTTTGGGAGGCCTTGCTCTTCATGACGCTTCAGCTTTACTCTGACTTGTGGCAGCTTTAGAGAGAATGAAGGGAAGAGAAATTTATTTTTCTAAGCAAATATAGAGACAAATTGATGTGACTGGGTGTGCTGGGTATGGAGCATAGGGGAGTAATTTGGGTGGACTTAAATGATATCTACTTTGACACAGTAAATTTCTTACCATCTTTGCCCATGGAAGGAGGCTTGCTGAACCTGCACTATATACTTGTGTTCTGGGAATGTTTGTTTCTTTATTCATTTCCCCCCCTGCTTGGTGGTTCTTTTAAATGTTACGAGAATCACTACAAGCATGGATGTTACTAGTCTATTAACTTAAAATTGTTTGGTCAAAATATTGAGGAGGCATATTTGTTCTTCTCAGGATACAGATCATATAGACAACTGTTATATCGGAAGAAAAAAAGGTTAGATAGGTAATTGACAAACTGCAAGTAATTTGTATGCATTATGAACAAGCATCCGACTCCAATTCATCCCCTATTTTCTTTTCCTTTTACCATCAATTTGCAAATGCCTTCTTTAATTGGATATAGAATGTCTTTAATTAGATATATAATATGTTGCTTTGGTTTTATGTTGAGGGAATCATTGTGTCTTTATTTCAGAACCAGACAGACAAGCTGTAAAGAAGGTAGTTACTGAAGTTGAGTTAAGAGCTCTTGAGGATATTCTTGCCCGTGTAGCTTCTCAAACAACTAAAGAGGAACAAGAATACATAGCAGAGGAGAATATTCAAAATCAGGTAAGAAGTTGGTTCAAGAGTTCTATAGATGCTCTGTTGTTTATAGAAATATTCAAGAATTCCTCAACATTTCTTCTTCTACCTAAAAGTTTGTGAAAGTTTTCCTTGAGAGCAGTTTGGGTTGCCTGTTTCTTTGCAGGTGCAGAAGGACCATATTGACCTTCAGAGGAAGTTTTCTCTGATGGAGGCAATAGTGAAAGAAACAAAAGCATTGCAGGACTTAACAAGATATCCATACAAACATTACAATGAGTGGAACTGGCTGTCTGGTCATGATTAACTATACCTATTCTTGGAGGAGAGAGATAAATGTCCTGGCAGGTCATACAATTCAATTGATGGTAAATGATATTGAGAGTATGCCTACAGATATGAGCAGCCCATAAGAACATCTGATTTCTAGATTTTTATCATTCCAAAAACCACCATTTACAAAAATAGCTCGTAGATGTTTCGGAAGGCTACTTATGAGCAGTTTTTCAAAAATGTTGTGTAATGTTTTTGAAGTTCCTAACTCACTGATGCTGAATGGTTGGTCAATTTTATGTTTTCAGCCATCAGAAACATTTTTCATGCTGACATTTCTCCCAGTGAAAAGAGGGGAAATCCCAGTAAAAACAAAGGAAAAAAGAACAGATAAAACTTTGTCTACAAATCAAGTAAAAATGGATTGCAATCTTACAGGCACAGCTAATTAAAACTTTAAGTGTCTTTGACTGGAAACAAGCAGACTTCTGAGTTGGAACAGCATTATGCTTCCCTTGCTGAGCAGTTGCAAAAGAGATGTGTATTTCCCCTTTGTTGTGCAGATAATGTTAAGGCCCTGGGTGGTGTTCTTCAGTCAAATGAGGTAAATTGATTGTAAGTACTCTACTTGTTATTGCTGCATCCAATAAATATGAAATATGTACTGAAATTTGGACTCTCTGGCTATTTGAGAACTTAAAATTGCACTTTGAGAACCCTACAAAGTGAAAATTTTCTTTTCTAAGGAATAAAAGTCAAAATTACTTAAAATGATGCATCTCTAGAAAGCTAGCTGTGGCACCATAACATGCCTAAACGCCAGCAGCATTGCCTAAAATTGCGTCCCCTCTGTCTCTGCTATTGTATTTGCATGTTTGTATGCAATGATCCTATACCCTTTACTGATTATCTGGAAATCAGTGATAGCAAGGTAGATTTGTCCCCTCCTTTGAAAATTATATTGGTACTAGTATGATTTATATGAGTTCATGATTCATGGCAATAAACTTATTTCATTTCAAATATAAATTACACAGCCAGAACTTACCATTTTCCCGGAAGGCATAGGCAGAAAGGTGCCTGTAGGAAAAACCTTGGAAAACAGGAAAGTTGCTTCACTCCTTTTCCATACCACAGGATTCTGTCACACCTGTCGCCAGTTTGAAGACCCATATTGGCCTTGTGATGGTTAATTAGGGTAAATAACAATTCAACAAAACTATTGTTCAACTGACGTACCGTACTGGAGTTCTTTTTTTCTCTCCTGATCTGCCTGGTAGACCAGCTGTGTACGATAGCAATTTGATTTGGAGTATTTGTATGTTGGTGCGAATTCTATGTTCCCTTCTCTCAAACCTTAGAATACTCCTCCATCTTCCAGTTCCTTTCGGAGCTGATCAAATTCATGCAATGCTTTCCAATCTTGCTTCTTTATGAATTCCTTGGCCAAAATGTTATCTTGGTACAGCCGATAGTTGAGATCTCCGAGCCAGAATATACGACTTCTTAATATGGCATTTTATTTTATTCAGATGAACCTTGCATTTATACTGACCACCTTATACAAATAAACGACAGTTAGGTTCCTTCCCTGCCGTTCGCTTACAGCAATTACTTGGGGCCGCTCTCACATCTTATAGATTTTGATATTGGCTTGGATATAGGAAATTGGATGTAACTAAACGCTAGAATTTCATAGAAAATTTGAACCAGACATTAGATATACGTGAGATGATTCTCCGCAGAAATTTCACTGTGGGATTATTGGACTTGGTGGGATCTTGTTGATAAATTGAAACTTGCTTGGTCTGAGATCTGTAATGACTTGGCAGCATGAAAAATGTTCTCCTATAGTCTGAATGCTGGTTACCACTAAAGAATCAGGTTGCTATTTTTAATAAGGATATTGTTTGAGGGCCACTTACTCGTGTCCTAAGATGGTGATTGGATGAGGATTATCATCATTTTCAGAAGAAGTTGGGGAATGAAGTTCTTCTGAAAATCTCTGAGACTTGGTGATTCCTCCTGCCTTCATCACCTCTCTTCTCGCCAGAAGCCAAGTGAGCAGCAATGAAGCAAAAGCTGGTTCCTTCAATAGACATGCTACCTGAAACTGCAGCTTTATTTCCCAAGTAACCCATGATGCCACAAGCCACAGAAGAAACTTTAACGTTTGAAATGCAGTACTTTGTGAGAAATTCCATCTTCATCCATACACTTATAAACACTCCAACCATTTTCTTGCTTGCCATGAGCTTATATTTACTGCCCCCATGTGCCCCCCTTTCATTTTGTGCCTTTGATAGCTCCGGCCCTGCAAATCCAGAACGGCCACTGAAACTTGCCCTCCTTCCTAAATCAGGTAGAAACTCTCTTATTTGGTTTCTAGAGATCATGTATTAGTTTATTTGTAGCTCACCTTGTCTGTTAATGCAGGTCAAGTGCTACATGCAACAACTGCTTTCGGGTCTGCAGCACTGCCATGATAGGGGGATTTTACACAGAGACATTAAAGGATCAAACTTATTAATTGATAAAGATGGGATGCTAAAGATTGCTGATTTCGGGTTTTCAAATTATTATTCTCCTAAACAGAAACAGCCTCTCACAACACGAGTTGTGACACTTTGGTACAGAGCTCCTGAGCTATTGCTGGGTGCCACAGACTATGGAACTGGTATTGATCTCTGGAGTGCAGTTCCAGTTTGTTGCTTCAGTTGGGTCTTCCACTCCTATAACGTTATTGGTTTTCAAAGGCACAATCTCTTGAAACCTGCACGTATGTAGTGAGAGAAGCTCCGCTGTCAGATGCATGCATTGAAATCACGGAAATTAACGAGTAGTTAACCTTCATAGTATTACCAGCCCTAGAACATACATATCAGCCGCATCCTTGAGATTTAGCCACTCACTCACATCTACGGCTAAGCTTCCAAAAGGAGATCTTCCAGCAACATTCCATGCACCCACAAAGATTCTGAATAACATACACATTTTTCAGATGGAAGCTGAAGCAGATTTTCTTGGGTACATCTTCTGCCAGAACGTTTACTATTTGAAATTGAAATGCATGGATCCATCTCCAACGATCTATCGAAGTCATCATCCTCACTGTCATCTGCAACAAAATACAGCAAGCATTATTTAAAAGAAATTGAAAAATAGGGAGACGGGGGTAATTGACCTGAAACTTGATTCCGTTGATACACATCGGCTCTCTTGTTCTTTCTCTTAAACCACTCACGAATTTTCTAGTTTTTTGACTTCCGGTTCTCAATGTCCATAGCTCAGATCATCAAAGGTCAAGGCCATGCCGCAAATATAAAGGGGGGAGTATATGCTTTGTGCAACTCTTTTGGTAGCCCTTCTCTTCATGGTTTCTAGATTAATTCATTAGTACCAATAAAAAACATAGGTTTAACGATAAATGTTAATTTAAGCATAGCTGTACAGAGATTTAGAATTGTTAGAACTCTAATACTTTGGAAGTTATACACATCACAAACTCTTCCATGTATACGATATGTAAGCTGAAATTTAGGGATTAGTTCCATGTATGGGATATCATCTACTTGTATAAAGCTGAGAAGAACACGAGAGAATTCAAGGTTTTCCAGCAACTCTCTCGGTATTATTTTCTGGAACATTATTCTGTTTTTCTTGGCCATTGTAACATGGTATCAGAGCTATCTTTGGGAATCTAAGGCACCATTTGTTGCTGTTTTTTTGGAATACACTCTGATTTTATAAGAGTTTTATAATAGTGTATTGTGGATTTCTTTTAAGGGCTGTTTTTTTTTTCTGAGGAGCTATCTCTACTGTTTCCTTTGTTGCATTCTGCACTAACTATCAAAGGTTATCAAGGTCTGTTTTGGAGATCGTGAGGAGTGATAATGACTTCTGAATCATTTGCCGTGAAATTCACTGGTAAGAAGTACTCTGCCTGGGAATTTCAATTTCGTTTATTTGTTTTGGGAAAAGAATTATGGGGTCATATAGATGGAAGTGATCCTGCACCTCAAACTACCGAAGCATTCTGCACTAACTATCAAAGGTTATCAAGGGCTGTTTTGGAGATCGTGAGGAGTGATAATGACTTCTGAATCATTTGCCGTGAAATTCACTGGTATGAAGTACTCTGCCTGGGAATTTCAATTTCGTTTATTTGTTTTGGGAAAAGAATTATGGGGTCATATAGATGGAAGTGATCATGCACCTCAAACTACCGAAGCATTGTCTCAATGGACAATTAGAGATGCACGGGTCATGTCTTGGATTCTTTGCTCAGTTGAGCCTCATCTTGTTCTTAATCTGAGACCTTATATAACTGCTGCTGGAATGTGGAATTATCTCAATACTGTGTACAATCAAGACAACTGTGCTAAATGTTTTCGAATGAAGTATGAGTTAGCCAATTTCACACAAGGAAGTCTCTCAATTGAGGAATATTATTCTGGTTTCCAGACTCTTTGGGCTGATTATTCTGACATTGTTTATGCTAGTGTTCCTGTTGAAGCTCTCTCTGCTGTCCAAGCAGTACATGCAACTAGTAAGCGAGATCAATTCTTGATGAAGTTACCACCAGACTTTGAAATTGCAAGGTCTAATTTAATGAATTGCTCTCCTGTCCCATCTCTGGATGGTTGTTTAGGTGAACTTCTACGTGAGGAGAAACGACTGCACACTCAAGCTTCATTAGCACATCAGGCTCCTGCTAATATATCTATTCTGGTGGCTTATACAGCACAAGGGAGGCATATGGGTAGAGATATGCGTGCTGTTCAATGTTTTAGCTGTAAAGCCTATGGTCATATTGCTAAGGATTGCCCCTAGAAATTTTGTAACTACTGCAAGAAGCAAGGTCATATCATCTCTGCATGTCCCATTCGACCTGAAAGAAAGCATAGCATTGCTTATCATGCCTCCACCAGTGCCTCTAGTTCTGCTGCAATGCCTGCTACCTCGTCTGTTGTTCCTTTCCCTGCCTTGTCAGCTGATCCAATTCCTGCTACTACAGTTAATTCAACCACTGCTGCTCACTCTTGAAATGGTACACCAAATGATCATTTCTGCTCTTTCCGCTTTTGGGCTCTCATGTAATCAACAGGATTCTTCTAAGCCATGGTATTTGGATTCCGCAGCTTCTAATCATATGACCAACTCTATTGTTCCTCTTTCCAATATAAGAAATTATGATGGAAACCAAGAAATTAATACAACTGATGGTAGTTCTCTACCTATCACTGTTATTGGTGATCTTTCTTCTTCCGTAACTAATGTTTTTGTGTCTCCTTCCCTCTGCTCAAATCTCCTTTATGTTGGTCAATTGGTTGATAATAATTATAATGTCAAATTCTGTTGTTTTGGTTGTATTGTGCAGGATCAAGTGTCCGGGAAGATGATCGCGAAGGGGCCTAAAGTGGGGCGACCCTTCCCTCTCTATGTATCCCCTTTCCTATTACATTCTTATGTATGTAATGCTAGTAGTCCTTGAAATGTGGCATAGACGTCTAGGCCACCCAAACTCAGATGTACTACGTACTTTGTTTAATTCTAGTTTATTGGGTAAAAAAAATTCTTCTGTTGATCTTTCTTTTGATTGTACAACATGCAAACTTGGTAAAAATAAAGTTTTACCTTTTCCTTCTCATGGATCTCGTGCCTCATGATGTTTTGATATTATTCATAGTGATGTTTGGAGAATTGCACCTGTTGTTTCTCATACGCATTATATGTACTTTGTTACTTTCATTAATGATTTTATTCGTTTTACTTAGGTTTACTTTCATTCATCAATTTTCTACAAGCATCAAGATCTTATGATCTGATTCTGGTGGCGAATACATGTCTAATGAGTTTCAGGCCTTTGTCCAAAGCAAAGGGATTATCTCCCAACATTTTTGTCCTTCAACTCCGCAACAAAATGGTGTTGCAGAAAGAAAAAATTGTCACCTTCTAGATGTGGTAAGAACCATTTTACTTGAATCATCTGTACCCCCTTGTTTTTGGTGTGAGGCTCTTTCCACTTCAGTTCATTTGATTAATCGCCTACCCTCTCCTACATTAAATCATTTTTCTCCTTTTTTAATTTTTTTTGGTCATTCTCCTTTATATTCTAGACTTAGTACATTTGGATGTGTTTGTTTTGTGCATCTGCCTGCTCATGAATGACATAAATTTATTGCTCAGTCTGTTAAATGTGTTTTTCTTGGTTACGCTAACTCTCAAAAAGGTTATGCTTGTTATGATCCCCATGCTTGTCGTATACGGGTTTCTAGAAATGTGGTTTTCTTTGAAAACCAATATTTTTTTCCCTCTCATGTTGAGCTACCATCTGCATCTTCATCTCTCCTACCTAGTTTTTATGATTCTCCAAAAGATATAGAAAGATTCAAACCTGATTTTGTGTATAAAAGATGTATTAGAGTTGAACCTAGTCCCACTTCCTCTATGGCCCCTATTGATCTTTACTTGGCGCCTGATCTAGCTCTCACTCTTCCTCCTACTTCCACCACTCTTCGTCGGTCCACTCATCCTTATCGACCCCCTGAATAGTATGGTTCTATACTCCTGTCTCTTTTTCCACTACATTATCCTCTATTTCCATACCATCTTGTTACAAACAGGCATGGAACATGAGTGTTGGCAGAAGGCAATGCAAACCAAACTTCAGGCACTTGAGGAGAATCATACTTGGGATATTATTTCTTGTCCTCTTACAGTCAAACCCATTGGGAGTAAATGGGTCTTTTCTGTAAAACTTCATTCTGATGGCTCTTTAAACATATATAAAGCTCGTCTCGTTGCTCTGGGTAACAAACAAGAATTTGGGATTGATTATGAGGAGACATTTGCTCCTGTTTCCAAAATGACCACTGTTCGCACCATATTAGCTATTGTTGCTTCACAATCATGGGAACTGCATCAGATAGATGTGAAGAATGTCTTTCTTCATGGTGATCTCCAAGAAGAAATCTACATGAAACTGCCTTCTGGTATGACAACTTCTTCTCCTAATGATGTTTGTAAGCTAAGGCGTTCTCTCTATGGTCTGAAACAAGCGTCTTGCACTTGGTTTGAAAAGTTTCACAATACACTCATTTCCTTTAATTTTACACAAAGTCAGTATGATTATTCACTCTTCTTCCACAAGTCTGCATCGGGTACAATCATTCTATTGGTTTACGTGGATGATATTATTATTACTGGTATTGACAGTGGTCTGATTACTAAGTTTCAATAGTTATTACATGCAACATTTCACATGACAAGTCCTGATCATCTCACATACTTCTTAGGACTAGAAGTTCATCTCACATATCAGGTCATATTTGCTGCTTGTTCTGATGTTGTATGGCTACGTGGTCTCTTTGAGGAACTTCAATTTCCTCAGACTACTTCGACACCTCTTTATGCTAATAACACTAGTGTTATTCAGATTGCGACCAACCCTATCTTTCATGAACGCAACAAGCAATTGAAGTTGATTGTCATTCTATATGCGATACTTTGGAAAGTTGGGTGATGTTTCTTCCATACATTTCTTTTGCCCTCCAAGTAGCTGATGTCTTCACCAAAGCCATGACTCGACAACACCATCAATTCCTTGTTGGCAAATTGTTGTTGGTTGACTTACCATCATCAATTTGAGGGGGGATGTTAACTTAAGCATAGCAGTACAAAGATTTAGAATTGTTAGAACTCTAATACTTAGGAAGTTATACACGTCACAAACTCTTCCATATATAGGATATGTAAGATGAAATTTAGGGATTAGTTCCATGTATAGGATATCATCTACTTATCTTGTATAAAGCTGAAAAGAACACGAGAGAATACAAGTTTTTCCAGCAAATCTCGGTATTATTTTCTGGAACATTATTCTGTTTTTCTTGGCCATTGTAACAATAAAGAACCCTAGTTTTAATCACCTTTTATCGAAGTGACGATATGGAAACAAACTTTGGAATTGTTGAACACTAAGCTACTCACTCAGCTATGTAACTTGCAGAGATAAGATTTCAAGTTGTTGTCGAAGAAGAAGAAGAGATAGTGTATGCAGTTGCAAATACTGGACTGTTATTGTTTGGTTATTAAATCAGTTGTAACTAACCTCAAACTAAGAAGAGAAGATGAAATTGACTTCTCTAAGTAGTTACAATCAGTTACAGAACATGTGCAATGCATGTTTGCTCAAACTATATAAATGGGCACTATATCAAACACAATGTATGCAAAATTAAAATAAATAATCTTATCTCTCTCTCTCTGCAATATAAAAATCCCAGCTTTCTAAGCTTTCTTCATCTTCCTCAAGCAAATCAACCTGCAAACAAATCAAACAAATTTAATCAAATCAACAAGGTATCAGAGCTCTACTCTGATTCATAAAGGGATGTGAGTTGTGAAATCAAGAAATACAAGACAAAAAATGGCTAGATCATCAAATTCTAGAGCAAATCTAAGAACTCCACAATTTAATTGAATAAATTATGATTTTTGGGCAGTAAAGATGAAGGCTATCCTAATAGCGCATGACCTATAGAATGTGGTTGAGTTTAGCATAATGTCTCAATCAAATCTTGAAGATGAGTCTGCTGAAGAAGGAAGTAAAGGTGAACATACTACTTCAAGAGTCATACTTCCATTTCACGAGAGATGAAGATAAAAAATGCTAAAGAACTAAATCTAATTCAAGGAGCAATAACTGATGAATTGTTTCCTAGAATCATAAATGAAAAGACTGCAAAAGGAGCTTGGGATATTCCGAGGAGAGAATTAAGAGGAGATAAAACAGTAAGAGTTGTAAAACTTCAAGCAATTAGAGCTGATTTAGGAAGGCTTTCAATTATGTTCAATGGTCTTTCCTTAGACATTTACTCCTACTATTTGGCTTCCCAACTCTTTTTATTCATCAAATACTGAAGTGTGTTGAAACCACATCTTACTCGGTGGCTATTAATGGTGATTTGTTTATGGTTTTAAAAGGAAAATACTGCGTTAGGCAAGGTGATCCTTTATCTCCTTACATATTTATTACATGCATGGAGTATTTCTCCAAGATGTTCAACATGTCTACTCAAAGGGCTGACTTTAAATTCCACCTAAAGTGTTGCCCCCTTGGAATTTTCCATTTTCCCTTTGAATACGACATTCTACCACTCTGCTAAGGTGATTTTTTTAAAGTTGATATTCTATTTCAACAACTTCTGTCATTTGGAAGGATGTTAGTTTTATTAATCAATGTTGTTAAATCTTTCATTTTTTTTAAGGAGTTGGGGAGGGCATCAAGCAAACTATATTACTGCATGTAGGGTTCTCTGAATTCATCTTTCCTTTCAAGTATCTTGGTGTGCCTTTAAGTTCTCATAGGTTGTACAAATTCACACTATGTCTAGCAGTGCTTAGAAAATTGAAAATAAGAATTGACTAAGATTCATCCTATCGGACACCAAATGCACCTTCTATAGGCTAACAGAAGAGTCCCACAATCATCTTTTCTTTGCTTGTTATTGGACCTTTATTCTATGGATGAGGGTCATATCATGGTTGAGGATAACTCAAAATATGAATTCTCTGAATAGTGCACTTAGATAGCTTAATAACAAAAAAAGATCGCAACCAAGAATAAGAAGAGTCTCTCTAGGCCTGATTGTGTATATGTTATGGGAAGAAAGGAATAAAAGTGTTTTTTAAAACATTGCTAAATCTATTGACACAATATTCCATAAATTTTAGGTCCTCTTTTACACAATTATTTTCTTCCATGGAAAAAACCACTTAGCTTACAATGTTGCTAAATGAAGTCTACTACTTTGTATGGATTGTTATCTTCTCAGGTATGTTTGATGCTAGAGTTTTAGTAGTGGCAATCTCTTTTAGGGCTTGATGTCTATGTCCCTTGAGGAGTTGTCTATATGTTTGATTCAAATGCAGTTTGAGTTTATTTTGTTAGTTAGAGGCTGATTTCTTTCATGGAATAGAGTTGCATATGTTTTCTTTGGTTCTGATCTAGGCCACTATGATCTCTCTATCAAAGATTAAGCTCTTAGTCATGGGTTGTTTCCTGTACAAATTTTGATGAGGTCCACATTGCTGACATCTTGGATTCATGACAACCTCATATTCTAGTCGTATATTTTGGATGGATTCCTTGCTTCACCTCAAGCATTGGAGTCATGGTTACGATTTGATTAAGGGAGCATGTTCCCTTTTTCACTTATTTCATAGTATTTAACAATTTTGTTATCTATATCTTCTCTTTGGGAGTTTGTTCCGATTTTAGTTTTACCATTTTATGCTGTATATGTATATGAACTTGTTGGTTTTTTTTTATCATAGTTAACTTTGATCTATAATATTCTTACATTTGATATAAAAAAGAGTTTATCGATCCCGGATACATGCAATTGGAATAAGGAAAGGTCATCTTTTATTATCCTTCACAAATTTTGAAATATCCCTTGTAGTCTGAACTACAAGAATACTATTTTAGCATAATTAATATTTTCTTGAAAATTTACCTTGACTAGGATTACACCTCACACTAGAGGGGAAGTACAAGAATCAATAAAGTATTCCACATGGCCCTCAACGACCAAAATACCAAAACAAAGATAGGAAGCATAAAAAAAATTGAAAATTTGAAAAGTTCGAGCATACCATAACATAATGACAAATATAGTGATCACCATTAAATACCTTTTGAGAAAGTCTATGGACCAAAAATGCAAACACCCAAGAAAAATAAAATAATATATATATATATATATATATGAATTGATGACTCAGTTTTTGCTGCCGATTTCGTGATCGGCAGCGATGCAGTTTTTGCTGCTGATTTCTGCATCGGCAGCAACGCAATTTTGTTTGAAATAAAAAAAAATTAACTTAAGGAGCTGGGAGGGAGGAGTAAAATCGACTTTAGATAGAGCAAAACAAGGATAAGAACACATCTAAACCAGCCCCCAAACAAACCACCTCATTTCATGGGGAGTATAAATACAAGGAGGAGAGAGAGGATAATTGATCCTCTTCCTAAAAAAAGTAGCTGCATTTCATTCTTCCGTTCCTCTTTCACAACAAAAACCTAAACCAAACCAGTAGAGAGTGCTTTGTGAACGTGTGAGGGAAAGATGAAACCTTGAGAGAAGAGTGGACGACTGCCTTGAGGAAAAGGAAAAGAGGGTTGGAAAACGTGAGAGGAAGAAGGAGGAGAACCAGTAGGAGAAGAGAAAGAATAGTGTCAAACCTTCCTCAAACTTAGTTAGATTCGAAAGGTATGAGTCATGAAACTCTCTTCCTCTTCTCCTTAAGACTAGAAACAGAAATGAAGAATAAAACCCTAAGGAAATTGACCTCAGACCTAAGCTAGCTGTAAAGGAAACTAAAATTAACCAGAAGAACAGGGAAATAGAAATGAAATGAAGCCAATTTTAGAACATCTAACAATGAAAAATGAATAAAATGGAAATAACAAATCATGGTAGAGGGCTGGCTTTAACTATGGGGTTGGCCAGCATGCATGAGTGTTTTTGGTTGGGATTTGTTGAAGGATTTTGTGCTGAAATTGATGGTTTCAATGTGTGTGTTCGACTGAAACTTAATGACAGTGTATATATGTTGAAATTGTTACAGCATGTGTGGTGTGTGTTCATGCCAAAATGTGTGTTTTCGGTAGGGAATTGTTAAAGGATTATGTGCTGAAATTGATGGTTTCAATGTGTGTGTGTGTGTTCGGCTGGAACTTAATAACAGTGTATATATGTTGGGTTTGTTATGGCATGTGTGGTGTGTGTTCATGCCAAAATGTGTGTTGTGCAACGAAACTCCGATTCGCTGCCGAAACTGTGTCGGCTGCAGCGAATTAGCATTCGCTGCCGAATTGTGTGTTTAGCAGCGAATTGTGATTCGCTGCCGAAACTATGTCGTCTGCAGCGCATTAACAATTCGCTGTCGAGTGGCATGTTCTGTAGCAAACTTGCGATTCGCTGCTGAAGTTGAGTTGGTTGCAGCAAAATTGTGATTCGCTACCGAAACTGTGGCTGCTGCAGCGAACCAGTTCTCGCTGCCGATTTCTACAATAATCCTCCTAGGCAGAAATGACTTAAATGCTAGTAAAAATTTCATGGTATGATGGTGTAAAATGTAGAACACTTGAATGTGAACATATGAACTCTTGAAATGAGTGTGGTGATGAATGTGATTCAAAAATACAAATGTACTGATTTATGACCATTGATGTCATAGGTGGTGCGGTCGGGATTGGACCATCGTCAAGACAAGAACAACCCACAGGTGGAGCAAGTAGGTGACTTGTACCTTCCTTTTTCATACGTTGAATAATGAAATACTTTAATATGAATGTCACCCTATTGTGTTAGAACCGATATTAGATTGTCGAACGCTTAAATGTTGACAAATAAATGATTAGCTTCGGTTAATGACATCCGAATGGATGGCCGGGACAAATAAATGATTAGCTTCAGCTAATGGCATCCGAATGCATGACCAGGATGAACGATTGATTAGCTTCGGCTAATCGCATCCGAATGGATGGCCGGGACAAATAAATGATTAACTTCAGATAATGGCATCCGAATGGATGATCGGGACGAACGATTGATTAGCATTGGCATCCGGAAAGGATGACCGGGGTGAATGAACGGTTAACCTCGGCAAATGATGCCTTAAGAGGATAGCCGGATTTAAGATTATGGTTGATTGCAAAAACAAATTTGGTGCATTTATATGCATTACAAGCTATTTATACCAAGTACATGAAGAAATTATAAATGTTAATGCTTCATTTAACTGCTAGACCGTTTAGTTACCATTATTATTATCATTATTAAGTAATTACATTTCTTAAGTGTTTTGTACTGTTGCAGGGACGTCACACCCACGAGATGTCTAGGGAACCCGATACACGAAAACCTACTTTTGCGAAGAATCATGTAGATGTGAGGGATCAGGTTCGCTGATTACCGACACCATGTGTGTTATGTGTGTGTGTGTGTATATATATATATATATATATGTATGTATGTATAAAATGGGCTATCACAGTTGGTATGAGAGCGCCTGGTTTTGATCCTGAGGATTAATGATAATTGCATTGCTTTGGTGAATTTCAGGATGGTACGCACTCGGCAAGGGACACGAACTGAGCCGCCCTCCTTAGAAAGGAGGGGCGGGAACCAAGGTGCCCAAAGTTGGCAAGATGAAGGTCCCTTGGATGATACGGCATCTCATGCTCCGATAATACCACCTGAAACCTTGCAAGGGGAAGTTGTGGTAGCACGGGAAGGCAGGAGGCCTAACCAGACAGAGGGAGTACCCCCAGTTGCAGCAGAGCAGCAAGAAAGATCAGAAGCACAACCATCAACTATTCCAACTGGTGTGCCCCCACAATATGTAGATGCGGGACTCCTTGTACAAATAGTTAATGCAGTGATGGAGGGCATGGTGGGTTCGGCGACACAAACAACTCCCACCATGCATATTCCACAGGCAATCCCTATGACTAGCATGACCACGGTGCCACTGGTACGACTAGTCAAGAGTATTAGGGAAATGGGCTGTGAACCGTATATAGGGGAACAAGATGCAGAGATAGCCGAAAGATGGATTAGGAAGGTAGAAAAGACCATGATTCAAATAAACATACCCGAGGGTTTGAGGGTAAATTGTGCAACCTAGTTACTGTCTAATAGGGCCATGATGTGGCGGGAAACAGTTCAGTTGAGGCGGGCAACCGAGACACAAACTTGGAGTGATTTCAAGACAAAGTTTGAAAATCAGTTTTATTCCAGGTACCATCGCAAGGTGAAAGAACAAGAGTTCTTGGCATTAAGGTAGGGTGATATGTCAGTATTGGAGTATGAAAGGAGGTTCCATGACCTCTCATTGTTCGCCCCACACTATGTATCGATAGAGGAACATATGATTGAGAAGTTGAGAGATGGTTTGCGACAGGATTTGAGACAAGGATTAATTGCTTTACAGTTTAAATTTGTAAGAGGGTTGATTGAAGCTGCCTAAGCTCTGGAGGCTTGCATTGGAGAAAGCCAAGGGGAACATCAGGGTATAGGCAAAAAGAGAGATGGGGACTATTTCAGCGGTAGACTACCACCCCCGAAGAAAGGAAAAAGTGGAGTTTTTGAGCAGTACAGGAAAAAAAGGAGTTTGATGTTTCCGCCCCACCAACAGTCAAGTGGGAGAGTGATGATTGGACAGTCGCACTCGGGGGAAAACTCTTCAACTGGGACCAGTGACCGCAAAGGTGTTGACTATCCTTTTTGTATAAAATGTGGACAAAAACACCCTGGGGACTGCTCAGTTTCCCCCGGGCGATGCTTTATGTGCAGAGGAGAAGGTCATAGGTGGAGGAATTGCCAGTATTTGAGTCAAGGGTGTCATTACTGTGGTGGAAGAGGTCATTTCAAGAGGGATTGCTCTAAAAGGAACACCGGAAAAGTACAAAGCTTTAGGCAGCCCAGTCAGAGACACCAACAGTCAGTCATCGTGAATAGACCAGTGAGATCTTCTCAATCAGGAACGAACTCCAATCGAGGGAGACCGAGAGCACAAAATGATCGGACCCTGGGGAGGGTCTTCCTCCTGACACAGGAGGAGGCCAGGGCTACATCAGATGTGGTGGCAGGTACACTACTATTGAATGATTTTAATGTACATGTGTTGTTTGATCCGGGTGCCACCCACTCATTCATTAATAAGATAATTGTCACTAAACTGAGAAAGGGAGTAGAAATAGTAGAGAAGGGATTCTTAATTGGAACTCCAATGGGAAACATGGTTGAAACAAATATTATGTATATGGATGTGGGGGTTAGTCTATCTGGGTGTGAAACAGAAGTAGACTTGATTCTCTTAGAGCTGCATGATTTTGACATAATCCTAGGCATGAATTGGTTGAGTAAAAACAAGGCTCTAATAGATTGTTATGCAAAAACTGTTACTTTCCAAACCCTTAAGGGTGAGAGAATGATTTTTGAAGGAGAGAGAATTCTCAAACTGATTGCCTTAATATTGGTAGTAACAGCCCAAAAACTTTTAAGAAAGGGATGCATAGGATACCTCGCATACGTCTTAAATTCCGATGATGAAGGTCTACGACTGAATGATATTCCTGTGGTGAAGGAATTTCCAGATGTGTTTCCCGAAGAACTACCGGGACTACCCCCAGAGCGAGAGGTAGAGGTATCCATAGACACTTTTCCTAGAGTCCCACCCATAGCCCAACAACCTTACCGTATGGCTCCAGCAGAACTGAAAGAGTTAAAGACTCAACTACAAGAATTATAAGACAAAAGGTGCATACGGCCCAGTAATTCTCCTTGGGGAGCACCGGTCCTATTTGTAAGAAAGAAAGATGGAACCCATAGACTTTGTATTGGCTATCGACAGTTGAACAAAATAACAATGAAGAACAAGTATTGTTACCTCAGATAGATGAATTGTTCGATCAATTAAAGGGAGCGAGGGCATTTTCAAAGATAGATCTGAGATCAGGGTACTATCAGATGAAGATTAAAGAAGCGGACGTAGCAAAGACCGCATTTAGAACTCGTTA
Source organism: Salix brachista (assembly GCA_009078335.1). NCBI lineage: Eukaryota > Viridiplantae > Streptophyta > Magnoliopsida > Malpighiales > Salicaceae > Salix > Salix brachista. Next base: position 9,275,874 of record CM018588.1, on the reverse strand, counting down.
CGGACACTATGGATTTTTAGTGCTACCGTTCGGGTTGACGAACGCCCCAACCCTCTTCATGGACTTGATGAATCGGGTTTTCCAACCATACCTTGATAAGTTGTGGTGGTATTCATTGATGATATACTGGTGTACTCGAATTCTTTCGAGGAGCACGAAGAGCACTTGAGGCAAACCTTACAAACCTTGAGAGATCACCAATTATATGCAAAACTGAGTAAATGTGAATTTTGGCTGAAGAGAGTGATGTTTCTGGTATATGTCATTTCAGCCGAAGGTGTATTTGTAGACCCCCAAAAAGTCAAAGCAGTTTTGAAATGGGAAAGACCGACTTCAGTCACCGAAATACGTAGCTTCCTAGGACTTGCAGGGTACTATCGGAGGTTTATTGAAGGTTTTTCCTTGATTGCAACCCCTTTGACCCAGCTAGCTAGGAAGAATAAGATATGGGTGTGGTCGGAAGAATGTGAGAAAAGCTTCCAAGAATTGAAGAGGAGGCTCACCACTGCTCCAGTGTTAACCCTTCCCTCAAGGACCGAGGGTTTTGTGGTATACAGTGATGTTTCGAGGAAGGGATTGGGGTGTGTTCTGATGCAACATGGGAAGGTGATTGCTTATGCATCAAGACAATTAAAGACTCATGAGGTGAACTACCCGGTGCATGACCTGGAGTTGGTTGCTGTAGTGTTTGCCTTGAGGATATGGAGACACTATTTGTATGGGTCTCGAACCTAATTTTTTACTGATCATAAGAGCCTGAAGTATCTGATGTCGCAAAAGGAGTTGAACATGCGACAAAGAAGGTGGGTAAAGCTAAAATGTGGAACACTTGAATGTGAATATATGAGCTCTTGAAATGAGTGTGGTGACGATTGTGATTCAAAAATACAAATATACTGATATATGACCATTGATGTCGTAGGTGGTGCGGTCGGGATTGGACCATCGTTAAGACAAGAACAACCCACAGGTGGAGCAAGTAGGTGACCTGTACCTTCCTTTTTCATACGTTGAATAATGAAATACTTTAATATGAATGTCACCCTATTGTGTTAGAACCGATATTAGATTGTCGAACGCTTAAATGTTGACAAATAAATGAGTAGCTTCAGCTAATGACATCTGAATGGATGGCCAAGACAAATAAATGATTAGCTTCGGCTAATGGCATCCGAATGGATGACCGGGAGGAACGATTGATTAGCTTCGGCTAATGGCATCCGAATAGATGGTCGGGACAAATAAATGATTAACTTCAGCTAATGGCATCCAAATGGATGATTGGGATGAACGATTGATTAGCTTTGGCTATTGGCATCCAGAAAGGATGACCAGGGTGAATGAACAGTTAACCTCAGCAAATGATGCCTTAAGAGGATAGCCGGGTTTAAGATTATGGTTGATTGCAAAAAAAAAAAAATTGGTGCATTTATATGCATTACAAGCTATTTATACCAAGTACATGAAGAAATTATAAATGTTAATGCTTCATTTAACTGCCAGACCATTTAGTTACCATTATTATTATCATTATTAAGTAGTTACATTTCTTAAGTGTTTTGTACTGCTGCAGGGATGTCACACCCATGAGATGTCTAGGAAACCCGATACACGGGAACCTACTTTTGCGAAGAATCATGTAGATGCATTCTAAATCACAATGTATTTGTATGAATCAATGTACTGAACGTATAACTTTTATTAGATCCTTTTGTTTAGACTCGTAAGGGCTATTAGTAGGATAGGAATGTAAACTCATGTTTGTGTATGTATATTTTTAATATGAACTCTAATTATGCAACCATAATATTACGTGTTTATGTAAGATTCACTTTTAAATAAAGTGTTGATTGTATGGATTGTAATTTGATGATGTCAGGGATCAGGTTCACTGATTACCGGCACCATGTGTGTTAGGTATATATATATATATATATAAAAATAGGCTGTCACAAAAAAAGGAAGAAAGCATTCCCGATCCTCAGTCCTAAGAACCTTTAAACACCTTTTGAGCCTATAAATATCTTTTTTTCTTCATAGCCAAAAGCCAAATCCTATATTACACACCTAATGAGGTCCTTTTTAATCAAAGGAAAATAATTTGGATTCATAGGTAATGATTTTCATGCGAAATAAGAATTGTGAATATTGTACAACATTATGGCCCCTTAAAACCCCTAATGCAAGAATTTAAATCCTCCTAACCAGCAAGGAGTTAAACAAATGTCTTTTCACAATTTCACTAAAAAAATAAAATGAAATCTCTCAATTTCATTTAAAAATGAAACAATGGAAATCACTTGATTTCTTTTTAGAACAAGCTTGCTTTAAATTAAATATTTGTGTTTGGAAAGACTTTGAAATTCCAATATTTTTGTGAAAGCAACCCTTGTAAACAACTAACCTTTGTACAACATAACATCTTCCATAAGAAAATCAAGGCCTAAAACACTTGGGGACATGATCAGACCAGACTTGAATAAGATTCTTAATGAAGCAATATCGTATGTGTCAATACACACCTTAATATTATTTATGTAATAAAACACATGTTACATTATATAAATTATAAGAATAAAAAATATTTCATATTATAAAAAAATAATGAAGCCACATGAATATTTCATATCTTTATGTATTTTAAATTACTTAAGTGAGTAAACTCAAATGTTTGTAGTTTTGGTTTTCTAATATAAAACACAATATTTAGTTTTTTAAGACTAAACTTTTAGCCTAACTCTATCACCATATATAAATTAGAAGACCAAAGATAAATATTGTTTTAAAAAAATCCAAAACAGAATGAAAAGAAGAGTTTCATGAAAGAAAAAGAATTTAAAAAGAAGCATAAGTGTGAAGGCCTAACTCATACATCATGCTTACCCTAACAAGCCCTTATGGTTGAGACAATGAACGCAAACCCATCCTCCAATAATGAGAAATGACTACAAAATAAACACAAAAAAGAAGGCTAAATAAAGGATGCGCTACATTTATTAGGAGAAGACACATATTTTGCATCATAATTTATTTATTTATTTGTGATTTTCCATTCATTAGAAAGATAGTGTTATCATAATTTTACCCAAAACAAAATTGTTTTAGGAATTGTTTTAGTAGATAAAAAAACTCAACTCATCGTTATGATAAATAACTTTATAAAACTTATTTTAAAAAAACTACTAAGTAGGATAAAAATCATATCCATTGTTATAACTCATTTTACCCCTAAATTATTTTCAAAAATATACTTAAAAAATCATGAAATAATGATTTTGCTAATCATATTGAATTTCTTAGCAACTGAAAAGATTGGTTGTAATTAAAGGAATTGAAGAATCAAGGATCAAACTTATCAAATTGATATGATATGGGATTTCTTATTAATTTAATTAAAGGTTTTATTGAATAATCGTTTTACTTATTATATTTAATATTGATTTCAATGGATTGTTTTGCAGAGCACTTTGAAAAAACATGGAAATGGAAAGGTAACTTAACGCTGCCTGCAGGTTGCAAAATTAAACTACAAGAGGATCAAATCTGAAAATGTGCTCATTTCCAAGGATTCCTTTTAATTTTTTCCACACCAAACATAATTGTTTCAAGGTCACAATATTAATACCAAAAAAATCGTTTTTGTTTTCTTTATTCAAAAGCAAGAACCTTAGTTGTTGATTTCTAAAGCAAAACAGTTAGCTTTTTTTTGTTGGTCTCTGACTTGTATGAGACCTTAATCACCAACCATTTTAATCCATTGGATACACACTAATGTAATAGATGGAAACACTGAAGAGAAAGATTGGAGATGAGCAAAGAATAAAAATAGAGATATTGAGAAAGACAAGGGAGATTATGGTTTATGTTTCCATATACGACCATTAAAAATCCATGGATTCAAACAATAATTGTGTTTTCTTGATTTCATATTTTATTACTTTCAATTTCATTGCATGCCAATTTGGATGGAAACTTGACTTCAATATTCTCAAGCTCACGTCTTTGTGCAGTTAAGTCTATAGATTTAATTTGGTATCACAAATTATTTTTTATCATAAAATATTTTATTGCTAAACTCTCATCCACGAAAATCTTAAGTGCACAAAAGATTACATAGTGAAATCAACCTTATGAAAAATACAATTTCTTCATATATTTAATATTTTTACTTAAAGAGCATGACATTTATTATATGTTCTTGCACTATAAAGTATTTTAATGTTTACTTATCGAAAATTCTATCATATGGGTTTCTACACCACTTATATTATTAGTTAAAATGACAAACTTTTAATTTTAAGAAAAATATGATGAATACTCTTCTAGCTCTTGCACAAACTTTTTTTCTTTAAAACAATATTATAACTTTTTGATGCAACCATATTATTCGATAGTTTTATCCATAGTTTTCTAGTGTTTTGCCTATGTTATATATATAATGCCTTAATATTCTTTGTTTTATATTTTGAAGGTATTTTTGGATGAAAGATTCAAAAAGAGTATATTGGATAAAAATGACAGATTTGACCTTCAGTGACTAGAAAGCTAGCATCTATACATTTTTGTAGATCTATGGCAAGAAAAACAAATAAAGAGAGCATGGAAATCGTAGCCTTCTACTAGTGTTGACCTACGGTCATTACGACCTGAATATCTTGAGCTATAAAAGTTCATTTGATGCAGACTCAATTGTGTTGGATTCCTGACTCAAAAACCTATAAGAGAACCAAATTCCATCAGAAAAAGACCTCATACGAGAGAGATATGATTTTTCTAAGATGACACAAGAATTGTACCAATAGATAGGTTTTGTGAAGAAACAAGTCCAAATTATGTCCCAAATCATCCAAACTAACATCCAAGTCTTCATTTTAGCAATTTAACTCTTATAAGTCAAAGATTAAAGATTTCATGCAAGACTATCTCTTCTTTTTAGGAAAATAGTTATTGAAGTATTTAAATGTTAAATTGTATACTTAAGAAAGGATTATTTTGTAAAGTATGGACTAGGGTTTCTCAGACTCTAAAAAGAAACAGAGAAAGGAAAGAAAGAGAGAGACGAAGGCAGCCAAAATATAGAAACACAAATACTCTCTCTCAAAAAACCCTAATCCAAGCATTATTTTATATTTTTTTAGTACTTATTCAATAGTCTCTAAGTTGTTATTGTGAACAATATATCACTAAGTTTGATATCAAAGTCAGAGTTGTGGTAGATAAACTTGTGAAGCAATTGAGCTTAAAAATTATGACAGATCTATGTTATTAATATCAGGAGAAAATTCAAACAAATCAAAATGAATCGCAGACAATTTTGTTGTGTAGATTAATCAATTTATCTAGGTTTAAGGCTACCATTGAACTAAATCATTAGTGCGAACATTGTAATTGGTTATTGGTGAAGGTTAGGTATATAACAGATCTGTTAACTAACTAACGTTAAGAAAAGAAAAAAACTTCAGAATATAAATTGAAGTTTTGTTTCAAGGATTGTCGCGACAATGTTTTTTTTCACACTTTATGCCCTACCTTCCCCGGATTAGGGAGACAACGACGCACAGTGAAAGGGATAGGTTTTATAGTCGTAAAAATTATGACTATAATTATCAAGAGTCACCAACTAGTATTAACGTCACTAGGAACTTATTGGTCCGCAAAAGTCTGAGTAAGGGGACTGTTGTGCAAGGGAAAGACACGTCACTCCCAGTGCACCCTTCCTAAGGTAAGCTGCATTGTTGTTTGATTGTTTTTCTAAGTAAATTTTGTATTCGTTAGTCTTTCCTAAAGCTCAAGGTAGATTTCTCTTCGTGAGAAAGTCTCTACCTCATTAAGAGTTCAAGAGCTAACAAAAAAATATTTTTTACACTGCATTTTTAAAACCTTGTTTTTAACTGTCTACGAGTGTACTTTACTTTATAATGTAATTTTATACCAAGATAGCTAAAACAAAATAATTGTTAAATTATTCTGAAATTTCAGCCAAATTCCAACAGATAATTGCAAACCGATTACGATATTCAATTTTCATTTAAAATATGGGAAAGATGCAACATAATTTTTTTAACGAAAAATATGCTGGGAAAAACCTTGGAATTCGGTCGTATGCACGCCAAAAACACACAAATTGTTTTTTTTTTAAATATATTTTTTATGAAAATTTTGTATTTTGTTTTTTTTTTGTTTTTTTTGGTGGATCGGATACTTTTGGCCCATCATTTGGGGGGGGGGGGGGTGGGGGGGCTGGAAGCCCACCTTGTTTGGATTGGGCCTCCAGTCCATGTGGGCTGGAAGCCCACCTTCCTATGGACTAGGGGCCAATCTAGATGATTGGTCCTGACATACAGTCCGGCCCACCTTACTCAGGTGGCCGAGCTAGACACAAAGTCTAGCCTGTCCACCTCACTACACAATATCATTGGGTAGAGTAAGGTGAGATGGTTCTTTCTATCATGGTGACGTCGAAAATGGTGGTTGGAGGGGACGTTGGATGCTGCTGCTGGTTTGAGCTGGAGCTATTGTCGTTAGTCTCTAGAGCTGGGGAGGGGGAGCTGGATCTGCTAGTGTGGAGGAGAGACCGACGGTGCTGAGGAAGATGATGCAGGGTGGTTGGTCGGCTTCATTGAGGAGAGAGAGAAACACTGCGAAAGAGCAAGAAAAAGGTACCAACAGTGACTCTGCCAGTGCTAGGGAAGGGGAACTGTTACCGATGGTTATTTGTGTAAATCGATCGCCTTCCTCTCGTCCCTGTTGTTCTATGTGTTTTTTTCTGTCTTATTTCATTTCTTTTCCTCTGCCTCCTCTCCCCTGTTCGTGCATGCATGTATGGTATTTATAGGTAAGAGGCAACCCTTCGACTACCCATTGCGTGCAGCGATGAGTTGCCTCTTCACTTGAACCTGTAGTGGCGTGCCTGCACTGTTTAGTCACCTGAACAGTGCAATCATGTTTTTGATGATTTGGGAGAGGGTGAAAATACGATTTGGTCCCTCAATGTTTAATTGGTTCAATCACACCAATTGACTTTAAACTTTTAATTTTATGCAATTGTATCTCCGTCAAAATTTCAACAGCAATCTTAGATTTGTGCGCCTTTTTTTTTTTGGTCCTTGATTTATGATTTTATGCAATTATTTTCAATTTGACCCCTGATTCGCACCATTGGCTTAGGAAAATTTAATTCGATCTCCAAAAATACTAATCTTCTCAATTGAACCTAAATTAAGCTCAAGAACTTGATTTCCCATTGATTAAGCCCTTAATAAAATTAATTTGACCAATTTAAAGTATAATTAAGTCCTTGCACTTAATTAAAATTTTCAATTGGACCCTAAATGAATTCTCAAACATAATTATACTTTAAATTGGCCCATGATTAAATAAAATTGGCCTATAAAAATATATAATTATGCCTTTCGACTTAATTTTTATACAGATTTGTCCAATAATAAATTATTTTTGCCTTTAGTCTGTACTTTTCTCTTTTTGGGTACAAAAGAGATACGATCGAACTCTCGAAAATAACCAAAATTTTCACATTGCTTTTTCTACCAATACCGACCCTTTTTATTTTATTTTTCTTATTTTTGGGTAAATTTTGGGGAATAACCCAGAAATTGGGTTATGACAAGGATCAATATTGATTTTTGTATGATTTTTATTTGTGACCAAGATTTGTTTTCTTGATAAATAAAATTTAGTTTTGTTTAAATTTACTTGATTGTTTTTTATTTTTTAATTTTGTTTTAGTCTAGATAATCACAAACCAAACTCCCCAATCACATGAGAAATTGAACTAAATCTTTCTCGTGGGATCGACCCTTTGCTTGTTTTATATTATCTTATGTGTTTTGGGCTAGGGTTATTAATTTGGGCGACTGCGACAAAGCAACATATTTTTTATCTTTTTTGAAGAACAGTTGGAAGAGCAAAATTTCCATGTGTTTTTTTGTATTTTCCTATAATCTCTCAATATTTCTAACTATTCTTATTTTTGATGCATTACTATTTCTCATTCTAAAAAGCTTTGATATTCTCTTGTGAAGCTATGAATCCTATTTCAATGAAGACTTAATCTTAATCTTTAATAATCTTTATTTGTGTAACGTGTGAATCAAATTATAAGACTATAAATGCCATTTGAACCACTAGGATATATCTTTTGGTATAGAGCTAAACAGAGGTTTGAAATCCTAAGCCTTAAAATGATTGTATCCCTAAAAAAGATTAGGTGATATGTTTGATCCTTATATCATAAAAGGAATGTATTTAATCTTGAGCCCAAAAAAAAAATTATTATCTAATATACTAAAAGATGTCAGGTTCGGTTATTGTTCATAGTGGGTGAAATCATTGTGGATTACAATAGTATTGCTCAATTTTAAGTTTAGTTCAGGTCAGTTCGGTTCACGGGTTTACTGGTTTTTTCTTTATATTTCTTTTCACAGTAAAATAACCATTATGTCCATTGAAAAAGAAAAACATAGGTGCTGCCGAGAGGGGTGCCGCGGTAATTACTCATTTTCAGTTCGGTCGGGTCTCTGGTTTATTGATTTTTTTATATTTCTTTGCACAGTAAAATAACCATTCTATCTCTCGAAAAAGACAAAAACCAGCTGCTGCCAGGAGGGGTGCCACGGTAATTGCACATTTTTTGAAAATAGCTAAATACTAATCTACTCCTAAATAAAACAAAATTGAAGAATTGGTTGTAGGGATGTTTCTATAATTGACCATTTTTATAAATTATTTTTCTCTAAATATTGTGGGCGCTTGTGACACACACGGTCGACAATATTCAGCCTCATGCCCTCTTCGAGCAGTGCATGAAACTCCATGGATGTCCATCCATAAAATATCCATCCGGCGTCTCCGTGGATGCACCTCTGAGTCGTCTTCCTCATGGAGTGGCGTGTGGCCTAACATGGTGGCTGGAGACGAGACGGTGGATGATTGAACTTTTTCCCCCCATTTCTCTCTCTTTCACCATAAACTACACGTCAGCCCCCCGGTTTTATGTGTGATAATCAATACTTGAACAAGTCTTCAAAGAGTGAAGTAGGCAATTCTTTAAACTACTATAAAAACTAGGGTGCCTCTTTCTATCCTTATCTTTTTAATTTGTTCATCTTGATATTAATTATTTATTTTGCCATTATTAAAGAGTTTGATGTTAATTTTGGCAATTTTTAATTTATGAAAGATTATTTGTAGTGCTAGAATTTATGATAGAGTCTTAATTCTTCTTCCTCTTAGGTTTTTTAAATCTTTCACATAAAAATAGGCCTTTTTAAAAACCAATCTTTAACTCAGTCTTACATTCTCAAAACCGTTTTTAATTTTTTTTTATAAGAGAAACAACATTTGGTCAAGATTATATACTAGCTCTGATCTTGTATTTTAATGTATACTTGAACATTGTTAGTGTAGTTCTATCTTAAAAACATCATGCCTTTTCATATAATTAATTTGTGTTCATGAATCCATGAAGACATAAGTATTGCCCCATTCATTTTTCAACAATATAAAATAAGCAATTAAAACCTAGCGTGCATGCATTTTTTGGGCTTTAAAACTAGTCTGCAAAATCCAATGGGTCTACACCCCAAATCAAAAAGCTCGTTGGGCCGACACTCCAAACTTTTTTTTTAAAAAAACATACTTTTGTTTTTCTAAAAAAATCATGTCAAAATGTGTTTTGCTATTCCTTCTTGGTATTTAGGCTAAATGGATTCAACATGGGTCATTACCTTTGATATTAAAAAGAATAGCCCATCCTTTTATAATAACCATTATAATAAATGCCTAAGTCTAATACTCATGAAATAAGTGGAGCTATTAGACCTTTTAATAAATTCTTACATATATATAGTTGGTAACAATAAAAATATGAAAAAAGTTTATATACTATGAATTTACATACATGAGTCATTACAACCATGTGTAAAAACATTGATGAAGGTGAACAAGACAATAAAAACTAAAATATGAAAAGGAGTATTACTATATAGCACAACACAAGGCAAATGAACCCTAAAAGACCATTGGAGAAACTTAGTCCTGATGACTACATGTCACAAATCCTAATTGTGTTAGATAGCATTAAGCATGACTACATGTCACAAAGCCTGATGAAACAAAAAGTTGTTGGTAGAAGCCCTACTGTACAGTCAATGAAAGGTATCCGAAATGGCGTGGTGAGAAGTCATTCAGTGGCCTGGCAATGAGAAACAAAGAAGTCGGGGCTTCATAAGAAACGGCTGAGACTGTAGGAAGCAAGAGGAAGAGCATGAAAAGGAAAAGGAGCTGAGGAAGATGATAAAGCAATCACAAGCTGAAAGGGAGGGTGAGAGTCTAAAGCCTCTTCAGAACATCTGCCGGAAGAACAGACTGTTAAAGAAAAGCTGAGAGAAAGCTAAGTGGAGGATGCATTAACTTCATTACGATAAGACACTTTATTCGCATCATTTTTTCCCCCATTCATTTGAAAGATGCATTCATTAGAATTTTACCCAAAAACACTCTTTTAGAGATTTTTTCAGTAAAAAAGACGCCTCTAATTAGTCATAATAATGAATAAATTTACATAATTTGTTTTCTTATATAGACTTCAATCTACTTTCCAAGACATCACCGAACTTGAAGGTTGATGATACCTACTAACTAGGATCAAAATTGTCTCCACACTTAACAAATGGAGTTTATTTTTCTTTTTGTTTTTGAAAATCTGGATATTAAACTTGAAGAATCAAAATTAAAAATGCAAACGTTGAACGATAAAAACGAAAATTTCCCAAAAAAGTCATTTTTATGATCTGTAAGATAAAAAAAAGACAATGTTTTGGTGTGATTTATTGTTCATTTTGTGAACAGCGAAAATCACCCCTTATTTTCATACACACAATTAGATCCCGTGATCTAATCTCTTTTAACACCTTTTAATATGATAAGATTAGATTTCTACTTAAGCTCCTACATCATTCCACGAAAAATGTTAGTTGACAATAAAAATATGTTTTGGAAATAAATTTTATAATTCAATTGCTACATAGAAATTACTGCCACCACCTTACAAGATCGACAATATATTCGTTGTTCGATATGACTTTGTTTTTTCTAAAATTGATTGATTTATTTATTTTCCTCTATTGAATTTATTATTTTGGTACTTGTATATATACTTTAAAATATACAGGATTGCTGTATTTTATATTGAAGCTATTATATGCATATTGTTTTTATTTTAAACCATTATATTATGAAAGAAAAACTGTTATTAGGAATATTAAAGTTATAAAATATGTATAATGGAGTGAAAAAGATTTCCATATTTTAGATAAAAAAGATAATGTTTATTCGATCTCCATCATCATCATCTCCTAGCATCAACCTGAAAGACACAGCTAGAATAACTCAGGCGTCTGTATGAGAATTTCACATGACATTTGAGGCATGCGCCGGCATTTGGTACCATAACTCCCACTCCACTGGGTAGGCAGCTTGCTCTATCGTTGAAATCACAAGTTGTTAGCATCAATAATAGACAAGCATGCTTCAGCCAATCCTTATTAGCTGTAGCCAGAACAGTTTTCAGAAAGCTCATATCATCGTGTATATGTTATCTCAAAGCATGCAAATGTATGTAATTATTCACTTGTTAGTCACATCCGTATGGTTCATCTCCATGTCACTTGACGATTCCATCGGCGTAGCCCTGGAGGCCAGACACTTTGGGTAGTTCTGGTTTGGACAATTCAATTGATCTGCTTCTTTCTTTTTTGGACTCGGAGAAAACGAAAAGATAGTGCTACTTGAGCAACTTTTCCCCTTGAGTGAAGAATATTCTCCGCATTTTAGGGTTTCTGTTTTAGCACCAATGATGGCATAGCATATATTTCCCACTTAACAAACTTAGGTTTATCTTCTTGGTATTCACACTCAAAATAAATATAGTTTTTTTACAAAAACATATTATTATTATTATTATTATTATTATTATAGGGGAAATTGTCCGTGTAGGGAAACCACGAACGTCAAGACAAGTATTGATTACGGTTCAGATATAGTTGATATTTTTTTATCGATTTAATATGTTATATAGTTACTTTGTTAGTTACATGAAATATTTATTATTAATCAATTTTTTTAATATTCATATAATATGAGATTCATAAATCTAATATTTGATTTATGAATCAAGAGTAAAACTAAATATCATGGAACAAAAATGTTTTGCAAAAAAAATTATAAAGTTATAATTACGAGGTTCTTTTTGCATGAAAGAACGAGGTTAGAGGAATGAGTTAGGTGAAACATGTATAATATGTTTCAATAAAGGGTTATCACTTAATTAATCTATGAGTCACATAGAGATGTAACTAATAAAACATGATATCTACCTAATTTAGTATATGCTGATTTGTTGAGTCACTCAAGGATGGATAAACTAAATGGGATCTTAGCCCACTAGAAAAATGTAAGCAAGAGTTCTTGAATTATTGAGAAATTAGAATAATTAGGGTTGTCATGAACCATAAGTTAAATGTTCACTTGGTCTTGCAGTCATTATCCAAAGATTTTCACAATTCAATATGAATTATCTCATGAACATGGTGGAAGTACATTACTGGAATTGGTTAATATGCTTAAAACTATTGAAGTGACCCTTAAAACTGTTAAAGGGGCCAAAGGATCTAAGTGACTGTTTAATAAAAAGACCCACATAAAAAAACAATGTACAATGTAAGCTTTAAGGAGTATCTAATTTTGATGGTGTAAATAACAAATTTAATTTTATATAAATATGGATATACCATGTGTTTAAAAAAGGTTAATAAGAGTGGTGTTATTTTTCTAATGTTATATGTAGATGACATATTATTGTTAGGAAAAAAATTATCTTTACTTTACTCAATAAGATTTTTGCTTGTCCAAGATTTATCTATAAAGAAATTAGGAGCAAAAACTTATATATTGGATATAAAGATCTATAGAGATAGATCTAGAAGGTTGCTTAAAATGTCCCGGTCCATACTTAAGTTATGATAGAATATAATATTAGATTTTAATTTATTTTCCATGGAACACCTTATTTTCAAGACATAAATTGAATAATATACGATGAAAATGATATCCTATACATGGCTATAAGATCCATCAATGGAGAAGATAAAAAAGAAATTTAAAATTATTTGAATTAAGATTTGTTTAATGAAATGTTGGGAAAATAGTAAAAAATAGTCAATATATGTTTTATTCTAAATGATAGTGCTTTGAATTGGAAAAGTTCCAAACAAGAAAAGACAACTTATTCTATAATTGAACTAGGTTGGCTCCTAGCATTATTGATCCAATTGCCCTATATTGTGATAACAATAAAGCCATAATATAAACAAAGGAACCAAGTTCTTATCAATGACCCATACAAGTACTTAATAAATTCCTAAAATATCTTTAGAATTCAGATTATATTACATTAAAAAATATAATAATTAATTTATAAATCTATAGTAAAAATAAAGTTCACGAGACAAAAATATTTTGCAATGAAAATTATCAAGTTGTAATGATTATGAGATTTTTATTTTATCAAAGTATTGTTCCTAAATATTCTCGGTAAATGCTTTCTTAAATATTAGATATTTACTATAACCATATAGACTAATACACATTATATTTTTCTTTTGTGAAAGAAAATAGTTGTTCTCATATTCTGAGATATAAGGGATACCTACAACTAATATGTAGTTGTTTGGCGTTAGACATGTTCACTAAATGATTAGCATAAGAATTTATAAGGAAAGATAACTTATGTCTATGAATAAACTCATGTGATAGTTGTGCAGGTGATATTTAAATTTGATATCACTAAATTATCTTATATAGAGAATGTTGTATTTTAATCTGGTTACATGTTATCTCAATTAAGCTGATGAAAGGGAACACTTTTGGTATAAACATGATTTATATAAAGGTGCTTGAGTGATTAAGAAATGATTCATCACTCTAGGTGAATTACAAAAAAGTAATTCAAATTACTAAAGGATTCATCACTAAATTATCTTATATAGAAATGTTGCGTTTTAATCTAGTTTCATCTTTTCTCAAATAATATTAACTAAAAAATCCTTGGGCAAGGTGAAATTATTCAAATGATTATTGACTATTTTGTAGAGAACAAATATAATTTAACATGACAAACATACTCCATGTTGCAATTCTAAATCAGAATATTATTGATAAAAGAATATTAATTATACTAAGAAACTAGTCAATGAAAAGTTAAGGCAAACCACTTGTTATTGCTATACTTATCGGAAGCATCTTACATGGAAAAATATTAAAGCATAGTCTCATCAAATTAATTGTTGAACAATGACAAATGAGAAAAAAATAACAGCATAAAAGGATCTAAAATAAAAAAGGTAATTTAAAGAATATAGGTGTGAGTCAAAATAAATTAGAGGAAGATTAAAAGTTCTTGACTAGAGGGTTAAGTTTAAAAGAAAATTAATTCCAAGAAACAAAACAAAATAATAAAAGAATGAGGACCAAATAAAAAAATAACACACTATAAACTTGTATTGAAAGATGAAATTTGAAAATTAATAAAACTTTAATAAAAGAGATAAAGAAATTAGAAACTAAAAGAATACAAATCATTATTTAAAATAAAAAGTACATAACAAATTGTAGTTGAAGGATTAAATTGAAATGAAATAAAACTTGTATAAAAGAGCCAAGGAAAAAAATTAAAAATTAAAAGAAAAAAGAGACATTTTTTTATTGGAGGGTTAAATTTAAAATAAAAAATAACTCCAATAAAAAGAAAAAAAGAATGAAGACCAAACTGAAAATAATAACACAACATAAATTTGGTTTTAATGGTAAAATTGAAAGCCAATAATACTTGTATAAAAGGGTCAAGGAAAATAAATAAAAAAATAAGGACCAAATTTATAAATATAAATATAAATTTGAATCGAAGGTCCAAATTGATAAAAAAATATAAAACAACTACAAAAAGACCATTGATATAAAAAAGAAAAAAAAAAGAAAACAGGACAAAGTGTACATTTCAATATGTAATATAGAGGGGGAAGAAAAAAGAGGCAACGACATATCCAAAAAGATGGCAGAAGGACTTGTTACACCGCCAAATAGCATTGCATGCAATGATCAAAGTGCACAAACGCCGTCCAATATAAATGCAAAAGTTTTGTTGAAAGCAAAGATTAATTAGTTCATGTAAAAATACCATAATACCCTAAACAAACAACAAACAAAAAACAAAATCATCTAGAAAAAAAAAAAAAAAACCTTGACCAAATAATTTTTATTTTTAACTTTAAAGGTATTTAAGTGATCTCATTGTTTATTCACAATTAAAAAAAAACAAAACTAAACCCACATGAATAATATTTTTTTTTTCTCTCCAAGGAAATTCTAGTATTTTTATTGTTCATTTAAAAACAAAAAAAAAACTCAATTATATCCGTAGGCCAAGACAAATACTATATGATTAGGGGTAAAATAAA
Source organism: Salix brachista (assembly GCA_009078335.1). Classification (NCBI taxonomy): domain Eukaryota; kingdom Viridiplantae; phylum Streptophyta; class Magnoliopsida; order Malpighiales; family Salicaceae; genus Salix; species Salix brachista. The sequence continues at coordinate 9,260,341 of CM018588.1, read as the reverse complement.
TGGTTATTTTATTAGCAAACCAGTGAAACTAGTATTTAAACTCCCTTCCTTTTGAATATATTTGTTATTGTCTATAACTATTTAAAAGAAAAGGAAGAATTTACTGATAACACACAAAATAAATAATAAATAAAATAATTGGTTTGTGGCTAAAAATCCTTTAATAGATTAACTGCAGTTTGATAGTAAGAAAATCTGTTTTTACTTTGGATGGATGCATTTGTACAGTGCTGTGGATTCCATCCCGTCTCTCACCAACAAACATCATCATGGTGGAAGTAAACTATATTAATAATTTAGAAGAATTAAAGAGAGCACTGGAAGAAATAATTTGATGAAAGTAGAGGATTGCGGTGAAGAGAATAAGTGTCAGGTTCAGTATAGAACAACTTTTTGTGCTTCAGAGAGAAGTAACTGTCAAACGATTTCCACTATCTAAGATTACAAATTTGCCAATCCACCACATGAGATCCAATCACATTATACTTGCACTAGCAACTTGCGGTCATCAAAACAAACATAAAAGTAGAAATATGCCAACAGCAATTCTAATGTACAAAGAGATCTTTTATGGATCGAGGCTGATGTCAAGAGTAACCATGCATTTGTGGTGTACAGATTGATATATGCCTCTATTTACTTTCTAATTTGAAGAACTGATTTATTCTCTCACTAGATTTGTGTCATTTAAATACAAGATTCATGACTTCCCTGCTATCAATAATATCAACAATCAGTTAAATGGTAACCTTCTTATTAATTAATGCCGCCATATATAGCATCTTCCTCTTGTCATCTCCTCAACTTGAGCTGAAATTTCAAGCTGGCCCCAGATTATACAGGAGGTGCTAATTTTAGTTTGAACCAGAAGAGACTAGTAATTGATGTGGTGGATCGGTACGCGATGCTGGAATCCTGAAAGCCACAGAATATGTATAGTGTGTATGCGAGAGAGAAAGGGGAGCTGTGGTCCACTTTCAGCATCCAAGCAAGGTGTCCCTCTTTGAGATGAGTTAGGGTTACCTGCTTTAATATAACTCAGTTGAAGTTCTTATTGGGGTCCCTTCATGCTACCCAAAGGAAGGGACAAGACTAGACTTAAGCCATGGCGGACCACATCGAAAACTCCACCACGCATATAGCTTTCAGCAATTCCTGATCCGGGACAACTTCTCAGTCAGCTTTGAGCAGAATCTTTTCCTTATTATAAGAAGAACAATTTTCCCCTGTACGCAAAGTGCTTTTAAAGTTCGTCCACGACCACCACCACCACCACTACCATCAACAATTTGGAAAAAGACAACATATTACTGTTACTAGTGGTCCCTTCATGCACACACCTTATCAGGAATTCAGGATTTCTCGGAAGGGAACATGCCCTTGACCCACAATATTGTAATGGATTCTCTCTATTAGGCGTTGTGCTCCATTCAAAATGATATGAGTGCAAAAGACAGCAGAAGGGAAGATAGTTTTCCAATTGGCATACTTCTCTTCGGAGTTGGATCACCGTCGTTAGAGAATGGAGATATCAATAGAACAATAATCATGGTACAAGTACTGTAGGGAGAAAAACTCCAACTCATGTCGCATCTTCGCTTACTCATGTTGTTTTTATAGAGTTCCAATAATCACTTTATAGCACATCAAGGGATCTGAGTTTGGATAGTGGAGCAGCATTAATTTCCATTAGCCAATTTGACCATTGATGTAATGGCAAATGCCAACTAATGTTCTGATTACTAAGAAGCCACTCACGATTTAGCTTCAATCGAATTTATTTGAGAGGAAGAAGCTAATCAATCCACACTCATGATTCTTATGACATTTCTTGATGATAAAAACTCCATATGCTTCACATATGGATGGCAAGTACCAATAATGTGTTAGTACCACTTGACTAAACTCATGCCCAAGTGAAGCCTGATTTTTATTGCATAAGCAGAAAAGACAAGCTCCTTCCTGTTAAGGAACCATCTCATCTAAAATCTTAAGCTGATAGGTGAGGCCCCAGAATATGATTATATTATACTCCAACACACCCCCTCAAGTGAAAGCCCTTTGGGCTTGAAACTTGCACAGGCCCACATTACCTTGTGCTTGATTTTTTTTATCAAATAAAATGGGGGTGGTGAGATTCGAACTCGTGACCGCTGGGTCAACAAGGCTCTGATACCATGTTAAGGAACCATCTCACCTAAAATCTTAAGCTGATAGGTGAGGCCCCAGAATATGATTATATTATACTCTAACACTTCCCTTTCTCTCTTTCTCGCTTTTCTTCTTTTTTCTTTCGGTGATTAGAGAACAAACTTTAATGCTAGTGTTCCAAGGATGATGTTATTTCCACTCCTCAATTAACATTTTATTATTTTAGTCTATTTTAAATTAATTAATAAGAATAAAGAAGATTGCAAGGATTTGTAACTGGAATTATAGTTTATATATTTGCCAAAATGTGGATCTTTTCGTTCATTCAATGGGAGTTATACTGGGCCTCGACAATACGATACCTAAATCCTCACCTCACCTCAGCCTGCCATTCCATTGACAATCTTTGATCCTAAAAGATCCCAAATACTCCTTGGAAGTCTTCCGTTGGCGGACTACAAAGAGACAGTGATCATTACAGTGAAGACTTGATTCCTCAATTCCTTACCGTTATCATCTCGGTGCACATATCTGTCGAAGTTGTGGATGTCTAGTCATATCCCGGCAGGCAATTAATTTGAGAGCATGAGCATATCTTACGAACAGATGTCACCATAGACAAGCATGGAAGCAACAGAGAACGGCTATTGCATCGTGCTCTCATGATTCCTTTTCTTTATTTTCTTCTCTCTTCTCCATTACCAAAACTACTGCACAAACATAGTTGGTGTGTGCAGGCTTGTTAATGCCGTTCTATTCCGGACGGAATGGCCGGAGCGTTCCGTGTCATTAAAAAAACAGAGACGAAAAGGCGTCGTTTTCGTCTCAGTTTTAATTCCGGCCGGAACATCTCGGTACCGTTCTGGCCGTGCCGTTTTGGCTCAAAATCATAATATTTCTTTTATTTTAGAACATTTTACTATCATAATATTTTGGAATTTTAGAGATATTTTTAATTTTGAGATTATGTTTGTTTGACTTTGTGTTTGTATTGTATAATTTAAAGTTAATTTAAATTATAATTTAAATTATACTTGTTAAATTAATATTTTAATTTTTTTCATATATATATATATAATTAATTATATATGAACAGTACAACCCTGAAACGGTATGCCGAAATGCTCCGAAACCGAAATGTTCCATTCCAATAGAAAAACCAGAACGACGATCGGAACGATATTGTCAACCTTGGATGTGTGTGTTTATCATTTTGTGAGAGAGCGTTTTTGGGCTCAGGTTGTTGTGATGTAATTTTAATAAAATAAATATGCGTGCGAGAGAGAAAGAGAGGGTTCAAATTTCGTCAGCATATGATTTTAAGTATCATTTATACTTGTACGACTTAAACTCAAATTTTAGGCTGATGTGATATAACCTCTTATAAAATAAATAAGTAAATAAAACAAAACAAGCCTTAAGCCAATTAACTACACTGGTTTTGTTGGCTACATTAACACATTTCTATATATTTATATGTCAATTAAAGAAGAATGTTCACAATAAAACATGAAAAAGAGGCTAAACAATCAATCGAATATAGTAAAATTGACTACGTTGGAGCAGCCATGACTGCCTAGGAGGTTTGGAGAAGCAATCAACCAAAGTGACTAGGAGTCACGATAGATCAATGGAAACCAAATGACTATGAAGAGTTTGAATGCATGAAGAACTATAAAACTTAATTATACTGAGAAAGAGGTCCAAAATAAACTTCCGCGCATGTCAAGAACAATGATTGTTCACAACAAAACAGGAGAATGAAGCTAAAATTGATCAACTATGGTGGAAATGATCGTGTTGGAATTGTCTTGACCGAATAGGAGGTTTGAAGAAACAGTCAATAAGGAAACTAAAACTCTTCATCAACCAATTAAATGCAATGACCATGAAGAGTTTGAATGCGAGCAAAACTACTATAAAGCTTAATTCTATTTAGTATAGGAGTCTTCAATATAATAAATAATCTGAGGTCATAAGATTAGCTTAAATTTTACATGGTATGAATAAATCTTAGTCTGTATTAGTCTGTATTAGGCTTTAATGGAGTCTCTTTATTATTTGGTTTTCCAAAACATGTAAATGCAATAGAACAATAATTTAAATTTTGTTACGGGTGGATGTTGTTAGACAATCTCAGGTCATTTAGATTTTGTGTAGAGATTATCAAAAGACCAATTCTTCTCTTAGTTTGATCAAATTTTTAACGATGGATTGTGATAAATATCAAGTTATCTAATTGTCCGAACTTTAACAATAATTCACAGGAACCACTAATGACAAATCTCCTAAAATCCCTCTTAGTTTAATTATTTTTCAATTATCAATAATATTACAAGTTAGACAGTAAGGCATAAGGTGTCTTCTCTATTAAATTATTGTTTTATCAACACTGTAATTATTGATTCTATGAACAAGATTTAAAAGTCTTTTTAAATATCATTCTATCTTGTGCAAGGATTTCATAATCAATACAATTCAAGAATAGGTAAAATGTTTTTTTTCCCATTCATCTATTGTAATAAATCCCCTTTGATCACTCAAATATCTTTATATAGTTCATATTTTGATGCAATCATATTATTTGATAGTTTTGCCCATATTTACCTAGTGTTTTGTCTATGTTTTATATTTGCAATGTCTTGATATTATTTGTTTTATGTTTTAAAGGTGTTTTTGGATGAAAGAATCAAAACAGAGTAAATTGACTAATTTAATCATTAGTTGATGTTTTGTACAGAGCTTGAGCTATAAAGGTCGAAATGAAGTGATTCCAATGCAATTAGAAATCTACCATCCATACCCTTCTGTAAATATATGGAAAGAAAAATAAAAAAATAAAGAGCATGGAAATCACAGTCTTCAAAGTCAAATCTTGCATTCTGGCATTGTTGACCTTCAACTTTTCTGACTTGAATATCTTGAGCTTAAGAAGTCCATTTGATGCAAACTTAATTGTTATTTGATGCAAACTTAATTGTTTTGGATTCTTACTAAAATATATATAACAACACAACATTTCATTAGAAAAATAGCTCATATGAGAGAGAATAAGTTTTCTAAAATGACACATCAATTCTATCAACAGACAGGTCTTGTGAAGAAACAAGTCCAAATTACATCCCAAAGAGTCCAAACCGACATCCAAGTGTTTTTTTTTTAAAAAAAATTTAGCTCCTCTGGTCAAAGATTAAAGATTTCATGCAAGGCAATTTTTCCTTTTTAGGAAAATAGTTATTGAAGTATTTAAATGTAACATTATCTACTTAAGGGAAAACTATTTTGCAAAGTTGGGAGTAAGGTTTCCCAGACTATAAAAAGAAAGACAAAGAGGAAAGAATGAGAGAGAGGGAAGCAACCATAATAGAGAAACACTAATACTTTCTCTGAATCCTAAATCCAAGCATTCTTCCATCTTTTGTAGTAGTTGTTCCGTAAATATGCAAGGCTAAACTATTTTTCTTGGTTGTATAAAAACATAAACCTTTGGATTTCAAGAGCTATGAGGTTTATTATTCCATTTATTTTTAGTTTATATGATCAATGATTTTTTTTTTCCTTTGCATATTTCATATTAATGATTATATTAATTGCTAAAGTAGTCTCTAAGTTGTTATTGTAAACAATCTATTGCCAAGTTTGATATCAAAACTAGAGTTTTTGTATATAAATGTGTAAAGCAACTAAGCGTAATAATTGTAGTTGATCTATGTTATTAATCTTAGAAAGAACATTCAAGCAAATCAACATGAATTGTGGATAATTATGTTGTATAGGTTAATCAATTTATTTAGTTCTTAAGGCTGCCATTGAACTAAATCATTAGTGCAGACACTGTGATTGTTTGTTAGTTAGGGTCAATTATACAATGGATCTATTAACTAACATTTAAAAAAGATAAAAACTAAGAATATAAACTCAAGTTTCATTTCAAGGATCGGTTCCCATTTTAGTAGGTTGATGTATATTTGCGATTAGGGTTTAGTTTTTTGATAAATTTTAGTTTATTAAATTTTGCTTTATTGTTTATTTCTATCTTAGTGTAGATACTCACCAACCAAAGCCCTTAATTGCATGAAAATTTGAACTAAACCTTCCTCATAGGATCAAACTCTTGTTTGTTTTATACTATCTTATGTGTTTTAAGCTATGGTAATTAACTTATGCAGTCATGACATCGCAACATGGTATACCTAATATATGACCATTTGTTAGCTCCTTATTAAGGCAACATGTAATAGAGATCAAAATCAAGACGATGATGAAGGTGCGATGTGCTTGTTGAATTGACATTCTTCCCCTATTGTTTTCTTGCTCTTTTTCTTATATGTTGGTTGCCCCTCTTTCGTTCTCTTGCCCTCTTTTTTTTTTCTTTTTTTTTCTGCCTTTCCCCTAGGTCAGCAGGGGAGGTATATATATAGTTTATACATGGCCCTACTAGGAAAATTTAGTGAACTAATCTAGAATGTAAATATCGTGTTACTCGCAATCAAGTAAAATATAATAGTAAAAAAAATCCTTTAACATTCTAATGATTTTGAGGCTGAAAAAAACATGATTCGTAACTCAAAAATCAAGATAGAGAATCATGGAAACCAACACTAATAAGCAAAGAATTTGTAGATAGGGGGGGGGGTTGTTCTCAAAATGACAATGAACAATACCATGCTAATTAACTCATGACAGGATTCTTTACTTTTATACTAAGCATTCAAATGAGAATATCTTAAGCTTGATATATTTAAATCAGGCAATTAAAAAATCCAAATTCATCTATATGTAAAGGACTACAAATTTAATGAAGGATCCAAAGTGATAAAAAAATGTTTTGAAGAACAGAATCTACCCGCAATTTGCTTATTCAAAAATCATTTTGAAGATCAGAATCACAATAGCGACAAAACCATTTTTTTAGTGCAAATTTTGAGGTGTATATCCAACCTTAAACATATGGTAAAAAAATTGTTGCGGGTGGTTTTGTGAAAAGAAACAAAATATAATTCAGCACGACAGTCAAGTAAGAAATTATTGTGACGCTTTTTTCCAGCCCTTTTTTTTTCAACGAGACTAATTAACATTCCCAAATTTAAAGTAGTGTTTGATTATCCCGATAAATCCTCGAAACATTAAATTGGGTCTCTCGAATAAGACATGCAAACTTGGGTCAGAATCCTTCTCGCGACAGGTTTCTCTACTTTTACACTAGACATCCAAACAAGAATATCTTGAGCTTCTGATATCAAAATCAGACGGTTTAGAAATCCAAACTCATTTATACATACAAGACTACAACTTTCATGAAGGATCCAAAGTGATAAAAAATGACAATATAGCTAGGATGATCGGATATTGCACAAATATCTCGTTACTTAAAAGGATCTCATGATCTGATTAAGGAAATGACAATAATGAGCATCCCCATTTGAATAAGAGTTTGACATAAGAATAGTGGGCTTTGGGACCCAATAAAGGTTCATATCAATTCTTTAACATATCATGAATGACGAATATAGCTAGGATGATCATATATTGCACGAAGCCAAGTTAGAATCAAAGTCTAAGTTGGAACAAAAATTTGGTATTAGAACATAATTGCAAAAACAACAAAATCAATGCAAATTCTAAGGGATTTATCCAACCTTAAAGACTAGATAAATAAAAAATGAATTTAGCATTATGAAGACTCCTAATTAATCTAAAAATCCTTACAATTTCAGCAACAAAGGAGGAGTATAAGAAAAGAAAAATACATCAAAGACAATGTTCGAAAAAAAATAATTTATTTTCTACTTTTGTCAATCATCCAATACCCATCAGCTAAACTCGTATTTGGTTCAATAGTGATAGACGTAATCTCCAGCACATGGGGCCATAAAATGAGTAATAACAACCCCTTTGATTTCCAAGTTAGAATAGTATTGATCTCGACCTTGAATTTATCCTTCTTTTGGAAAGAAAATGATGCACTTTTTAATGCTCTTTTTTGCTACTACATATGTGTTTTCTAAGTCAACTTAAAATCCTTTTGTTTTTTTTGTGTTTTCTCCACATAAAAATTGGCAGCCTTGTTGTCAAAACTTTACGGTCTATATAATTGTTGAAATGGTCCTTCTTGTATATCGATTACATGTACTAAAATGTCATCTTAATGCTCTTATGGATTCCCAAGTTCAACCTTATCTAAACCTTACACAACAAGTTCATTCAATGCTTCTTTCAATTCTTTCGCTTTAGGTCTTTTGATGGGTTTATTTGGAATGAGTAATGGGTCCTTGAAGTTAAGCATTGGTGATTAAAGATGGAAATTTGTGTGCTTTGATGGGATATTTTGTTTCAAAAGATAAAATAAAAAAATTAGAATGCTCTACTTCCTTTGGTTTTAGCCTTTTGTTTTGATTTCTTTTACCTTACTTTAACCTTAGCCCCATTACAACCAAAAAGTAAGACCTTTTGATTCATACATTGCTTATCATTGTATGGAGATGAGATTAGAGAGCAAGCTTATGGTTGAACATATCCATTGATTGAATTTGAGAGATTTAAACACATAAGCCCTAAACACATGAGTGTTAGATGAGTATATCAATGAGAGGACATATCACTTTGGCATGACATTAATTTCATTTAACTCCCAACAACCAATTGAGTTTTGAATTTTGCATGTAAATAAATTCAGGAAAATTTATACTCTTTATCCTTCTTGATTGGATTTTTTTTATAATGTATATATTCTTGAACATTGATGGGATATTAAGGGATTACATAGTGATTTATTTAATTTAATTTCATTTTGATTTTAACTCTGCTTTATCAAAGCAAGAGCTAAGTATGGGGGTGTTTGATGCAACCATATTACTCAATAGTTGTACCCATATTTACCTAGTGTTTTGCCTATGTTTTTTTTATATAAAATATCTTAATATTCTTTATTTTATATTTTGAAGATATTTTTGGATGAAAGATTCAAAAAGGAGTAAAATGTGATGTGATTGGGTTGTTTAACTTTCATTTGATGCTTTGTGTAGAGCTTGAGCTATAAAGGTTGAAATAAAGTGCTTCTAGTAGAATTAGAAAAAAGCTAACATACATACTTTTCTGGAAATCTATGGCAAGAAAAAGAAAAGAAAGAAAGAGCATAGAAATCGCAATCTTCAAAGCCAAATCTTGCATTCTCCTAGTGTTGACCTTCAACCATTACAATTTGAATATCTTGACCTACAAAGTTCATTTGATGCAAAATTAAAAAAAGTTTATGCGTGATGCAAAAACCTATAACAATACCAAAGTTAAGCATAAATAGATCTCATATGGGAGAAATATTATTTTTCTAAGATGTTATAAGAATTCTATAAGCAAACAGGTTTTGTGAAGAAACAAGTCCAAATTACATCCTAAAACATCCAAATCGACATGCAAGTCTTTATTTCTGTAATTTAGCTTCTCTAAGTCAAATATTAAAGATTTCAAGGATATTTCTCTTTTTTTAGAAAATAGTCATTGAAGTTTTCAAATGTATAATTGTCTACTTAAGGAAAAACTATTTTGTAAAGTAGGGACTAGGGTTTCCTAAGCTATAAAAAGAAAGAGAAAGGAAAGAATGAGAGAGAAAGAGAAAGGAAAGAATGAGAGAGAAAGAGGGTGGAAAAAATATAGTAATACAAATCCTCTCTCTTAAAAAACCAAATTCAAGCATTCTTCCATCTTTTGTAGTAGTTGTTCAATAAATATGCAACACTAAGTTTTTTTTCTTGGTTATAAGGATGGAGAAACCTTTGGATTTTAAGAACTGTGAGATTTATTCTTTCATTCATTTTTAATTTATATGATGAATGAATATGTTTGTTTTCCTATGCATATTTCTATGATTGTTATATCTTAATTGCTAGAGTAGTCTCTAAGTTTTTATTGCGAACAATCCATTGCTAAATTTGTTATTAAAACCAGATTTATGGTATATAATTTTTTGAAGTAACTGATCTTAATAATTGCAGTGGATCTATGTTATTAATAGGGAGAACACTCGAACAAATTAACATGAATTGCGAACAATTTTGTTGTATATGTTAATCAATTTATCTAGTTCTTTAGGCTGCTATTGAACTACACCATTAGTGCAGACATTCTGATTGCTGGTTTGTTAGGGTTAGTTATACAACAAATTTATTAACCAACTAACATGAAGAAAAAATAAAAAATTAGAATATAAATTAAAGTTTTGTTTCAATGATTGATTCTAATTTCTATAAGTGGATGTTTACTTGCGACCAAAGTTTGTTTTCTTGATAAATTTTTGTTTTATTTAATTTTGTTTGATTGTTTAATTTTGCCTTAGTTTAGATAATCATCAACGAAACCCCCCAATTGCATGAAAATTTGAACTAAACCTTTCTTATGGAATCGATCCATTGCTTGCTTTATACTATATTATGTGTGTTTTAAGCTAGAATAAATAATTTGTGTGACCGTGACATTGCACCAATTTATATAATTAGTGAATACATCTATAAATATATATCAATTTATATTATAAAGAACAAATCATATGCTCATATTGGATCTTGATTTGTAACAGGGATGCCTCACAACCATTGTGTTTAGAAGTTTCCATGTTAATCATTATTTATAAATCGTGTGAAAGTAGAATAGGTCAACATGCATTTTGTGCAACTAAAATAACTTTGCACTACTAGTCCGCATTTTTGTAACAACTAAGATGATGACTTAAGTTGCAATGTAGATTTTGCCATGTATGAACCCTTGTATGGTGGATGCAACGAATATGTACCTTCTTTTATGATATTAAGCATGTGTAACGTATTACATTGTTTAATGATGTAAAATCCTAGAAAAAAACAAAAAAACAATGGGTGATAAATAGATAGACAAAGTAAATTCTGAGTAAGATGACTTCGATAAGTGGAACCTCAAAACTAAAATTTTAACACAAATATATTTATTTTTAGGAAAAGATTAATTGAGTTAAAAGAAATTAAGAAAAGTTTAATATAAAGAGGGATGGAATTACAGGAATAAAAGATTCTTAGGCACAAGTAATGAAAGGAAGGAAAATGGGGAACAAAAAGAGAATAACTAACCCTTTTAGGCTAAAGTGTGAATTATAAAAAAATATGCACTATAAAACCCTTTTCCTTCTCCTCCATATAGATGGCAAGAATAAAGAAATAGGAGGGGGGCTTCATCTTTTTGATGGGAAATTGAGAGAAAAATCACCATTATTGATAAAGATTTCTTAGGGTCTAGACCATACATCAAGAGAACCATAAGAGGACAAGGAATAGAGGAGAAACTAAGAGAAGAAATTTGAAATTTTCTTAGGGAAACACAACAACAAAAGAAGGAAGAAACAAGGTTAGGAAATTTGATATCTTGGTTAATTCTTAAGGGCTTAATTGACATTGGGTAGATATTCTAACTTTTCCAAGCATGTTGGGTTTACCAGAGTAAATGGTATCCGAGAGGGATAACCAAATTGTTGGCTTACATATAGGAATGTCAAAATGAATTAGCAATCATGTTGGGTTGATCAAAGTAAATGGTATCTGAGAGGGATAACCAAATTGTTGGCTTTCATATGGGAATGTCAGATTGAACTGGAACCATGTTGGCTAGGCAAGAGTAAATGGTATCCGAGAGCGATAACCTGAATGTTGCCTTACGTATAGGAATGAAAAATTCATTTGGAAACCATGATGGGTTGACCGGATTTAATGGTCTCTAAATATGATAACCAAAGTATTGGTTATCAAGATGAAATGTCAGGTGCATTGAGCAACCCAAAACGGTTAGCCAATGTGAAAATGGTATTCACGAGAGAAATCCAAGTTACAATTCATGCATAAGGAATATTAAAAAGGATTGATTGCTTTTATGAATGTTGCGAATTAATTTATATCGTTAATCGTATTAAATGAATTTAATTTCTATTATAGGTCATGCTTAGGCATATCGTAAGTAGTTCTAGTTATCATGTTATATTTTGTGTATTTGAAGATTGAATTATAAACATGATCATGTAATCTTTTGGGGATTAATTTATGTAATTTGATATTTTATAATGTATGTAAAGCATACAAACACTTAAATATTTATGTGTAGGAATTGTAATCATGTTATAGTGCATGTCTTTAACTAAATTTATTTAAGGTTAATAAATAATTGTATATTAACAATTCATGCTTAATTAGAAGTTAAAATACTTAATTAGTTATTGAAAGTATATCTTTTTGGAATGTGCTATATATATGTTTGATAAGTCTTTTGTTTGATTAATGTGTGCCTTTATGATCGATATGAGATGAATAAATGAAAATGATTGAATGAATGTTGACTGGGGGATTGAGATCCAGGATGATTAGGCCGGATGTCACATGATGATGACTATTGGGATGCCTAATATATCAAAAAGCATTCCCTTATTTTCATATTAACAATATTGATAAGAATCAAATATTAAATTAAGAATTCAAGATGCAAATGATGTCTAATTTTTATACTAAATAGCATAAGAAAGTCAATAAACAAAATCACCCATTCAGACTAATATAAAGTAATGAAGTTTCATGAATTGCATAAAAGAAAATTTTGGGACATTACACTCAATTTGCTCATAAGTTTTTGAAAATATAAGGGCATGTTTGGCTAGATTCTTAAATAAGGAAAAATTATAACAAAGGAAACAACTTTGAGCATGACCTTGTTTTTTTGCAAACATGTTTTAAACATCTAAACAAGGTTTGATTTCCTAACAAAAATGGTGTGAACCAAACATGCCTATAATGATATGGGGCGAGTCTATTGGGCCTAAGGACCATAGCATGTTCAGATGTTAGGTTAAAGTCCAACCTAACCTGGTTTTATAGGATGATACCCTATATTTTTTTTAATGGGTTGGACCTAGCTTAGCTATAGAGGCTTGATGACTTAAGGGTCCAACTCTTTCTTCTATTCCTAGCCCTACCTAGTGATAGAATTTTCATCACTGTATTTAACAGTTTAGTGCTTATTTGGGAGTGTGGTTGAGGTTACTTTAAAAAATGTTTTTCATTTAGAATTGATTAAATGATACTTTAAAAAAAAACATTTTTGACATCAACATATAAAAATAATCTAAAAAAACCAAAAAAAATAATTTAAAATAAAAAAAATATTATTTTTCAAAAAACACTTTTAAAACTCAATGCCAAACACCCTAGTAGTGATGACAACTTCCATTTGTATGTACACTAACATTATGTTTGTGATTAAGATACTACAAATTTCCATTTGGATGTACACTAACATTATGTTTGTGATTAAGATAATACAAATTTCCATTTCTTCGAACAACATCCATCAAAGAAACTGTCATCGATGTTTTGTCGGTAATTCTATCATTAGTATAGACTAAAGTTATGTTGGTGCGTTAATTGTTAATGAAGTCCAAAATAAATATTATGCTTCATTATGTCGGTTAGGTGTAGTGGCATTGGAAGTAATTATTTCTCAACTCTCTACATTGTATAGACTAAAGTTATGTTGGTGCGTTAATTGTTGTTGTGGCATTTGTAGAAATTATTTTCCACCTCTCTAAAATATACCAATGAAATGTGGTCATTAGTAACCCTATAAGTAAAAGTTTAATAATATATTTTTTAAAATAATATATTAAACAATAAAAAAATAATTAAAAATATCAAATTAATATAATTTTAAAATATTGAAAAATCAATTATCTTAATATAAAAATCAAATATTTATTTAAAAATTAATATATTCAATACAATGAAACTATAATCGAGGCGACACTAGAGGAAAAGGACGAGATTGGTCATCCTAAGGACCATGGGGCCAAAAAGAGGGTGCATATGTACCACATATTTGTTATTTAATATTCATCACCATTCAACGAAGTGATTCATATTTTTTAGGGAATTATTCATATTTTTCATTTAGATGGGTCGTACATTCTTGAACTCTCTCATTTTACTAGGCCAAGAACTTCAGAGACTAAGAGCAAGTCCAATGGTAGGAGGCATTTTTAAGAGGCAAATGATAGAAATGGCTCTTTGAATAGTGTATAAATGGCTCTTGAGGTAATGTGGTCTCCAATGGTAAGAGCCATTTTTAAGAGCCATTTTTTTTAAATTTATTTTAAATAAATTTCAATTATTTTGTATATAGTGTAATTATACAATTCATTATACAATTAATATGAGTAAGTTATAATTACAAATTATTACTCCTATTTTTTATGCTGAATATTATTATAATAATTAATAATAATAATAATTATTAAAATATTATTATTATATATAATAATTATTAAAATATAATAATAATTATTATAAAAACCCACCCCCCGTGCAAATCCCTTTCATTTCAATCACAACCCTACCCATCTCTCTTCTTCCTCCAGCCGCCCCCCACACCTTTTCTTCTCTTTTCCTTTTCTTCTTCTTCTTCGCTGCCCCCCACACCTGTTTCTTCTCCTCTTTCCCTCATTCTGCTCCATTCTCCCTCCCTGCTCTCCCCTCTTTCCCATGGTCCTTTCTTGTTCAAGTTTCAAGCATGGGTTTCAAATATCAATTCAGCTTCTGCTCTTAATTTCAAGCAGTGGGCAGAAGATTTGACACGAAGTGAAGATGCAACTCGTTGGATTTGTGGTATTTTTTTTTATTTTCCTTGTTTGAGTTTGCTGTACAGTAATTGTTTTTGCAATTTTTCAATTAATTCAATTGATGTGGGTATGTTGGTTTGCTGTGTTGATTTTGCTTGGTTGTGTTGATTTTGCTTGCTTGGTTGTGTTGATTTTGCTTGGCTGTGTTCCGAGCAGTTTTTATTGGCAAAATGCCAACGGTCACAAAATCCCCCAACGGTCACATTTTGGGTTTTGGCTCCCCGTCCAAAACCTGTGGGGATGGCTCCCGAAATTGGAAGAGGCATTTTGTCTCTTCATTTGCCTCTCCCCGTTGGAGTGACAAATTTAACAAAAAGAGCCAAATTTTGCCTTTGCCTGCTGGGATGCCTCTCCCGTTGGACTTGCCCTAAGTGTTAGGGATCAATTGCGAGCACCCAATGGTTGAAATACTACAAGTCATCTACAAGTTCTCAGTTGTAATTTTAGAGAGTCCATAATCTTTATTTTTATTGATTCCTCCAAAAAATCTTTCCTCCAACCATAAATTTGGATCGATATCCAGGTGGGTCGAAGGATTGTCATTGTATCTCTCCTTCAACTAACTGTTATATGTGTCTTGGAAATAAAAAATAAAATCATCAAATTTAAGTAAATAATAATTTACAAAAAGCCAAATTAAAAAAAGGCATGTGACGAAGATGCTAGTGTATGTTGTAACAAAATCGTGAATTTGATTTCTCTAGTTCCTCACACCAGACTATGATTGTCTCATGAAATGCTCATACATTACTTTTTGAATGTATTTGACCGACATATTCTTCGAGATGTATGGCAATCTGAAATCCCTTCAAACTACCACATCATTCCATCCCATTAGATGGCTTTCTTTCACATATTTTTTGAGATTGATTTGTCTCTTGTACCAAATATCACACAACTTATATGATACAAAAAATTACCTATCAGTAAATGATAAATAAAATTTTAATATTTGGAAAAAAAATCATGATTTCATTGTCTCTGATGCGAACCTCGTGATCATGTGGTCACGCAACCCACAATCAAGATTGAGATTTGATCCTGGAAAGTCAAAATAGATCTGATAGGAGTATGGCATAATGAAAACCTACCCCAAGACACCAACACTATTGAAATGAGTAGAATGACAAAACAAAGCCAACTAATATTTGATAAGTCAGATTCAGTTTGTTCAAGAACTAAAGAATGCAAGAATCACTCTCACACGTAAAACTGAAAAATTCAAAAGTAATATTCATCAATGGTTGCTAAAATTTAGCTTAAATGAGTTTATATAGCTCTTGAAAAGTTAACCCTAATGGACCCCTTATGTGGACTTAAATGAGGTCCACTCAAAACTGACCCAAAACCCAAAACCCAAAACTAGAAAGCCCATGACTTCATCCAAACAAACCTTGGATCCTAGCTGAAAACAAAGTATTAATTAAGCCCAAACAAGCCTTGGGCTATAGCTAACAAAATTAAATAAAGCCTATAGTATTAAATTCATTAACTGCCATGAGAAGAAGAGAAGTAAAATATCATAGAGTTGATTCAATGATTATTTATAGCCTTCCATCCATCCCCTTAATCCTAGAAACAAAAGAAAAAGGTAGTCACCCATGTTGTTTCCAAGTTGTTGTAGGATTCTTTTGTTTCCTTTGTTGTCCTCACTTTATGGACCAGATAAGGTTGTATTGGACCCCTCTTGCACATGAATAAGATGTACTAGGGTCTCCTCTTGATACTCCAATGATCCTTGCAATTCTAACTTTGTTGAAACCTTCAAAACCAATGCATTCAATGCCTCTTTCAATGTCTTTGTCTTAGACCGAGTCATTAGACCATTTGGAAAATGTAATGGGTCCTTGCTGGTATTTCTAGGATGGTCCACATCATCCCCTCTATCCTTCAAAGGATTTGACCTCAAATCAAAATCGTATCAAACAACATAAGATCAACAATATTAAAGGTAAAACTAATATCATACTCACCTGGAAGGTCAATTTTGTATCCATTGTCATTGATTCTCTCTAAAACCTAAAATGGACCATCACTACGAGATTGTAATTTTGATTTCCTTTGGTTAGGAAATCATTCACCAGGTTGGAAAACAACCAGTTTACATCCCTTATTTACTTTAGAAGCGTAAAGTTTGTTCTTTTTCTCTATTTGCAGTTGAACTCCCTCATGGAGTTATCTCACCTTCTTTGCTTTCTTTTCACCATCTAAACTTACCCTGTCTTCAAAAGGTAAAGGATTAAGTCTATAGAAGTTAGTGGAATAAAAGCATAAACAATTTCAAAAGGAGAAAAATTAGTGGTCGAATGCATAGTTCTATTATAAGCAAACTCAACAAAAGGCAAACATTCTTCTCAACTTTTCAAATTCTTTTGAATTACAACACGCAAAGTTGAGATAATGTTTTATTCACTACCTCAGTTTATCCATTTGTTTGAGGATGACATGTTGTCGAAAATAAGAGTTTGGTTCCCACCTTTCCCCATAAGGTCTTCCAAAAATAGCTAAGGAACTTAACATCACGATCTGACACTATACTCTTAGGAATGCCATGCAAAAGTACAATATGCCTAAAGAACAAGTCTGTGATATGAGATGCATTATTTGTTTTATGGCATGCAATGAAATGCACCATTTTAGAAAACCTAAAACCATAATGAAAATAGAGTCTCTTCCTTTCTTTGACCTAGGTAAACCTAAAACAAAGTCCATAGAGATATTTACCCAAGGTTCAGTAGGCACAAGTAATGGTGTATATAGGTCATGTAGGTGTACTCTAGATTTTGCCTTTTGACAAGCAATACTTCACATCTCTTTTCATCTTTGGACAATAAAAATGCTCATGACCAAGTAATTCACGCCCGTGTGCTTTATGAACAAGCAATTCATGCAAAGAACTAGCAGGAACACATAATCTATTCTCTTTGAACAAATAACCATCCATCAAATAAAACTTACCAAAAGCTGAATGTCCACATGCATTATAAATCTCAGTAAAGTCAGAATCATTACCTTATAATTCATTCACATATTCAAAGCCTAGCAATCTAGAATTCATGGTGTGTAAAATGACATACCTTTGCAAAAGTGCATCAGCTACAATGTTCTCTTTGGCTTGCTTATACTTGATTACATAAGGAAAAGTTTCAATGAATTCAATCCATTTTGCATGTCTCAAGTGCTCTTACCAAGGCATAGAGTTTTTTTATCGTAAATGGTGATATGGACTCCATCAATAGTTGTGATGGAACCCAATAACAATGATAGTTTAGAACCCCAAGATCATGTAGACAACATTGGTTGAGCCTTGACCCGACACCAAACAAGATGAAAACCAAGACTATGAAGGATTAAAACGCCACACCCAGAAAACCTGAGAATCTCTCAATAATCAAGGTGATAAGTTTTGTTGTTTGAACGCCACAAGATTAACTTGATAAGTTCTAAGGGTTTTTTTTAGAACGAAGAGGAACATAAGACCTCACAATAATGATAATTTTCTGAAAAAACTTAATTTGTTTATTCATTTTGAAATACCCATCTATATACTTGGAACAACCCTCCAAAAATAGGAAAATTCATAACTAAAGCTTTAAAACAGCTCAAACATCAATATAAACAAGTCCCCACGTTTTTAGGCCTTTAGGACTTCTAAAGGCAATCATAAATAGATAAATAACTAAATTCAATGTATTTAACATAACCATTCAAGACCAAGTTCATTTCTCTATTTAATATCCTTGGAACTCATCAAATCCATGCCCTTTGATGGTCAGACCATGCTGGAAATGTTTTTGCATGCTAATTATTAGCCTCTTTAATTACTTTGATGAGTGGACTAAGCCTTGATTATTATATGAGCTCATCTTGTTCTTTTTAGAATCAGCCCAAATCTCTTGGATTAGTTTAGTGCTTCCTTGAAACGTTTGGCTCTAAGTCGTGTAATTGGACCAGTTGGAAGTGATAAAGGGTCTTGTGCATATTCAGCCACATCCCTGAGTGTATGATCAACATTTCCAACTCCTTGGTTTGCATCATTCTCTCCCTCTTGAGAAGGATTTGTCCTCAAATCGTCACCTACATCAAAAGAAGATAAATAAGAAACGTTAAAGCTTGCACTGACACCATACTCACCTGGTAAGTCAAGCTTGTAGGCATTATCATTGATGCGTTCTACTACTTGAAATGGTTTGTCACCCTGAGTTAGGAGTTTTAAATGTTGTCTCTCTGGAAAAACATTCCTTCCTTAAGTGCAACCAAACCCAATTACTTGGTTCAAACACTACCTTCTTGCATCCCTTGTTGGCTTGTTGGACATATTGTTTAGTCCTCCTTTCAATGTTCAGTCGTTCCTATTCATGAATCATCTTTACAAATTCAACTTTTGTTTTTTCATCTAAGATCAGATGTTCACTCAAAGGTAAAGAAATTAAATCCAAAGGTGATAAAGGGTATAAGCCATAAACCATTTCAAATGGTTAAAACTTAGTTGTAGAATGTATACTTCTATTATAGGCAAATTCAACATGTGGCAAACAATCTTCCAATGTTTTCAAGTTCTTTTTAATGATAGCACATAACAAAGAAGACAAAGTTCTATTCATTACTTCAGTTTGACCATCCGTTTGTGGATGACAAGTAGTAGAAAACAATAACTAGTTTCTAACTTTCCCCACAAAGTCTTCCAAAAGTAACTCAAAAACTTTGCATCCCTATCAGAAACAATGGTCCTAGGCATGCCATGCAACCTAACAATTTCTTTGAAGAACAAATTAGCTATATGTGATGCATCATCAGTTTTATTGATGCGAACCGGTCCAGAAACACTAGCAAGGACTCCTTACATGTTTAGGGGCTTGATTCGTGCTTTTGAAGTTTTCACCCAAGTCATAATTGCAAGGACCATTGAAGTATCTATGTGTAGGAGGGGTCCAGCACGCCTTTATTTGAGCCATGAAGTGAGGACAACAAAGGAGCCAAAAGAATCATACTACAACTTGGAAACATGGGATTGATGGGCTGGATGGAAGAGAATAAATAAACCTTATGGGCTTTATTTACGTTAGTTAGCTACAGCCCAAGGCTTGCTTGGGCTTAATTAAGACTTTGTTTTCAGCTAGGATCCAATGGTTGCTTGGATTAAGTCATGGGCTTTTCAATTTAGGATTTTAGGTCAGTTTTCAGTGGACCTCTTTTAAGTCCACATAAGAGGTCCATTAGGGTTAGTTTTTAAAAGACTATTTAAACTCATGTTAGCTAAATTTTGGCAGCAATTGATTAATTTTAATTCTAAACTTTTTAGTTTATGTGTGAGAGTGATTCTAGCATTCTTTAGTTCTTGAATGAACTGAATCCGACTTATCAAAGATTAACTGGCTTCGTGATGTCATTCTACTCATTCCAATAGTACTGGTGCCTTGGGGCAGGTTTCCATTGTGTCACACTCCTATCAGACCTATTTCGGTTTTTCAGGATCAGATCTCATTCTTAGTTGTGGGTTGCGTGACCACGTGATTACGAGGTTGTGGGCCAATGTTGTTGAGGATAGAGAAGCCGTGAAGGCTAGATTTCTTAATGGGTTGAATCGGGACATTGCCAATGTGGTAGAGCTACAACACTATGTGGAGCTAAAGGACATGGTACACATGGCTACGAAGGTGGAGAGACAACTTAGGAAGGGAGATGTTCCACCAGGGTTTAATTCAGGTTCTTCATCATCTTGGAAGACGAATCTAAAGAGAGAAGGTACTGTCCAGTCACGCTCCTTTGTTCCTTCTAAAATTGAACCATCAACGGCTAAAGTTGATGTCCCTACCGGTGCCAAAGATAAATCTGAAACTCAGCCTAAACGTACCTGTGATGTTAAATGTTTCAGGTGTCAAGGGCATGGACATTATGCTTCGGAGTGTCCAAACAAGAGAATAATGATGATTAGAGGTGATGGTGATAAGGAATCGGAAAGTGACAGATCTAATTGTGAAGGCATGCCACAATTGGAGGATTGTGATGTGGATGAGTTAGCATTACCAGTTGCGGAGTCCTTGGTTATAAGACGCACACTTCAGGTTCAGGTCAAGGAAGATGAATCTAATCAACAAAGAGAGAATATCTTCCCTACATGCTGTTACGTGCAAAGCAAGGTGTGTGGTTTAACTATTGATAGTGGAAGTTGTGTTAATGTTTGCAGTACCACCCTTGTTAGTAAACTGAATTTGAGTATTGTTAAGCATGCGAAACCATATAGATTGCAATGGCTGAATGATAGTGGTGAAATGAAAGTGACTAAACAGGTTATGGTTCCATTTGCAATTGGGAAATATGTTGATGAAGTTCTGTGCGATGTGGTACCGATGCAAGCAAGTCACATCTTGTTAGGGAGACCTTGGCAATATGATAGGAAGGCAAGAAGGCAATTCATGATGGGGTTAAAAATAGGTATACCATTGTAAGAGATGGTAAAACCATCATTCTTGTACCTCTTACACCCAAACAGGTGTATGATGATCAATTAAAGCTAAAAAGTGAGCATGTGGCGATGGGGAGAGAAAATCAAGGTGAGGAACATAGGGAGAGAAAACCATCAGATTTGGCCAGAACCCAAACCTCTACAACTCATTCAGCCACTGCTCAAAAACACCCAAATCTGGCTGAGAGTGGAGGTAAGACAAGAGAAGAGAACAAAGTCAGGAAGAGTGATGAGAATTGTGTGGAAAAACTAAAGAAACAACCTAAGTTTTATGTTAGAGAGGGTGAGGTCAGATCTGCATATTTCACTAACAAGCCAATGATTTTACTTGTGTACAAGGAGGCTTACTTTAATACTAATGATCTTGATCATATTGTGCCTAGTGTTGCTATTTCTTTATTGCAGGAGTTTGATGATGTGTTCCTCGACGATACTCCAAGCGGAATACCACCATTGCGGGGGATTGAGTATCAGATTGATGTCATACCCGGAGCTTCAATTCCTAATCGACTAGCCTATAGAAGTAATCCAGAGGAAATGATGGAGCTTCAAAGGCAAGTTTATGAGCTAATAGATAAGGGATGTATTCATGAGAGTATAAGCCCGTGTGCTGTACTCGTGCTCCTCATGCCGAAGAAGGATGGAACATGGAGGATGTGTGTTGAATGTCGAGCCATCAACAATATAATGATTTTGATTCAAGGTCAAATCCTTTCGAGGAGAGAGGGGATGATGCAAAACGGCCCAGAAACATCAACAAGGACCCATTACATGTTTAGGGGCTTGATTCATGGTTTTGAAGGTTTCACCCAAGTCATAATTGCAAGGACCATTGAAGTATATATGTGTAGGAGGGGTTCAACCCTGCTTTATTTAGGCCATGAAGTGAGGACAACAAAGGAGCCAAAAGAATCCTACTACAACTTGGAAACATGGGATTGATGGGCTGGATGGAAGAGAATAAATAAACCTTATGAGCTTTATTTAGGTTAGATAGCTACAGCCCAAGGCTTGTTTGGGCTTAATTAAGACTTTGTTTTCAGCTAGGATCCAAGACTTGCTTGGATTAGGTCATGGGCTTTTCAATTTAGGATTTTGGGTCAGTTTTCAGTGGACCTCTTTTAAGTCCACATAAGAGGTCCATTAGGGTTAGTTTTTAAAAGACTATTTAAACTCATGTTAGCTAAATTTTGGCAGCAATTGATTAATTTTAATTCTAAACTTTTTAGTTTATGTGTGAGAGTGATTCTAGCATTCTTTAGTTCTTGAACGAACTGAATCTGACTTATCAAAGATTAACTGGCTTCGTGATGTCATTCTACTCATTCCAATAGTACTGGTGCCTTGGGGCAGGTTTCCATTGTATCACACTCCTATCAGACCTATTTCGGTTTTTCGGGATCAGATCTCATTCTTGGTTGTGGGTTGCGTGACCACGTGATTATGAGGTTCGCATCATTTATGACCGACAATGAAGCATGCCATCTTGGAGAATCTATCTACCACCATAAAAACTGAATCTCTCCCCCTCTTAGTCCTATGTAATCTCAAAATAAAATTTATAAAATATATCAATCCAAGGTTCACTAGGTATTGGGAAAGGGGTGTTAAAACCATGGGGTTTCAACTTAGACTTGGCCTGTTTACAAGTGATGCACTTCTCACAGAATCTTTTCACATCACGTTTCATATGAGGCCAAAAAAAATGATCATGCGAAATTCCTAATGTCTTAGCTACACCAAAATTACCCATCAAACCACCACCATGAGTTTCTCCCATAAACAATTCACAGAGAACACATAGGCACATAATTTATTTTCCCAAAACAAAATCCTTCATGTCTATAAAACTTACCAAATGCCATTTTTTCACATGCATTGAACACATCACCAAAATAAGAATCTTGTGCATACAAATCCTTAATGTATTCAAAGCCAAGTAATTTTGTATCTAAAATGGAAA
Organism: Salix brachista; assembly: GCA_009078335.1. Lineage (NCBI taxonomy): Eukaryota > Viridiplantae > Streptophyta > Magnoliopsida > Malpighiales > Salicaceae > Salix > Salix brachista. Next base: position 9,237,085 of record CM018588.1, on the reverse strand, counting down.
GTAAAGCATACTTTCGGGACAATGCATCAGCTACCACATTTTCCTTACCTTGCTTATATCTGATCACATAAGGAAATGTTTCAATGCATCCAACCATTTGGCATGGCGTCTGTTCAACTTTTGATGTCCTTTCAAATGCTTCAAAGACTCATGATCTATGTGAATCACAAATTCCTTTGGCTATAGATAATGCTGCCAATTTTCCTAAGACCTTACCAAGGCATACATCTCCTTATCATAAGTAGGATAATTTAGGGCTGCCCCACTCAACTTTTCAGTAAAATAAGCAACTAGATGACCTTCTTGCATCAAAACAACTCCAATACCTATTCCTGAAGCATCACACTCAATTTCAAAAGTTTTAGCAAAGTTAGGTAAAACAAGCACAAGTGCATTAGTCAACTTTTCTTTGATCAGATTAAATGCATTTTCTTGTTCTTTACCCTACTTAAATGACACATTTCTTGATGAGTTTAGGAAGAGGTGTGGCTAGGCTACTAAAATCACGCACAAGCTGTCCATAGAACTACCTAAGCCATGGAAACTCCTCACTTGGCTGATTGTTGTAGGCTTGGCCACTCTTGGATTGCCTTAACCTCTTCCTCGTCCACCTCAATTCCTTTCTTACTAACAACAAAACCAAGAAACACAAGTTTATCCGTGCAAAATGTGCACTTCTTGAAATTAGCAAACAACTTTTCTTTCCTTGGAATTTCCAAGACAGATTTCAAATACATTACATGTTCTTTCAAGTTTTTGCTATAAATTAGGATATCATCAAAATACACAATGACAAATCTGCCAATAAATGCATGCAAAACATGGTTCATCAAACGCATCAATGTGCTTGGAGCATTAGTTAAACCGAAAGGCATCACTAACAACTCATACATACCATATTTAGTCTTAAAAGCAGTTTTCCATTCATCACCTCCTTCATCCTAAGTTGATGATATCCACTCATAAAATCCACTTTTGTAAAGACACAAGAACCATGCAATTCATCCAGCATATCATCTAATATAGGAATGGGATGACGATAGTTTACCATTATGTTGTTTTGATGGCTCGACATTTAACACACATCCTTCATGTTCCATTCTTCTTAAGAACTAATAGCACCAGAATCACACAAGAACTCATGCTTTCACTCACATACCCCTTCTCCAATAATTCACCTACTTGTCTCTAAAGTTCCTTGGTCTCCTCGGGATTACTCCTATAAACAGGTTGGTTTGGAATTGACGCACCTGGTATGAAATCAATCTAATGTTCAATCCCTCAGATTGGAGGTAATCCATAAGGTACCTCTTTAGGAAGGACATCTTCAAACTCCTATAAAAAAGAAACAATATCGCTTGGCAAAGCACTGACGAGATCATTAGTACATAAAAGAGCCTCCTTGTACATGAGAACAATAAGGGGCTGGTGTGAAAATAATGCTCTCTTGATCTCACTCTTTTTTGCAATGTAATTGAATTTTTCCTCTCTTACTCTTACTATGGTTGAAATCCCTTCTCTTTCTTTTTTCTCTAATCAATGTTTTTCTGTCTTTCTTTTTTTTTGAAACTCTTTTTTTCAATTTTTGGCCATCATTTTGTTTTTCTTTCTTTTGTTCATTTGATCTTTGTAACTTTAATTGGTCCTCTCTCACTTGTTCTAGATTCAATGGAACAAGAATAATATGTTGCCTTTTATGAGTGAAAGAATACATATTTGTGAATCCATCATGCGTAACCCTCAGATCATACTTCCATGGTCTTCCCAACAGTAAATGGCATGCATGCATAGTAACCACATCACAAAGCACCTCATCCTCATATTTACCAATGGATATTGCCACCAATACTTGCCTTGTCACCTTGATTTCGCCACATTCATTTAGCCACTGAAGCGGGTAAGGGTGAGGATGTTTCAAGGTAATTAAGGCCAATTTCTCCACCAAATAAGTGCTTCTACATTTGTTCAACTCCCTTCATCGATAATGACACTACAAAAAAAAATTTACAAAGCACCGAGTATGAAATAAGTTCTCCCTTTGGTTACTTTCTTCCTCCTTAACCTGTATATTGAGAACTCGCATTGCTACCAATAAATCTCCAACCACAACACTTTGCTCATCATCAGCATCCTCCAAAGGTGGTATGTCATCATCATCTACTTCTTCCTCATTCTCCGACTCAAGCTCTCCTTGGGCATTTATCACCATCACCTTTTTATTTATACATTGGCTGGCTATGTGTCCCCGCCCTTGACATTTAAAACACTTAATATCATGTATTTTAGAACTTGAGGTTTTGGTGTTACCTAAAGTAGTGGCGATCGTTGGTTTGGAATTCTTAAAGGGTTCAAATTTTGGCTTATTTTGTAGCTGCTCATCCCTTTTTGGAGTTGTCTTCCACGGGCTGGTGGTAGCCATAGGTTGTTCCCTCCTAACCAATCATTTTTGTTAAAATTGTTCCTCCACCTTTATGGCATGATGCACCATATCTGTCAAGTCAACATAGTGCAACATCTCAATTATACTCGCAATCTCATGATTTACGTCGTGCAATAACCTAGCCATAGTGGCTTTCGATCCTCTTCTACATTAGCCCAGACATAGCTACGTCAATCTCCTTGTAATATTCTTCCACACTCTTCGAACCTTGATTTAACCTCTGTAACTTTTGATACAATCCTCTATAATAGTGGTTGGGTACAAAATGCTTCCTCATAAGCATTTTCATCTCCTCCCAAGTGTCCACGGCTGGCTCTCTATTCCTTCTCCTATTAATCAGTAATTGATCCCTCCAAATAATGCCATAATCAGTGAATTCAATTGCAGCCAACTAACCTTCTTTATCTCCGAGTAGTTGTGACAATCAAACACCATCTCCATTTTAATTTCCCACTCCAAATAAACTTTAGGATCACTTTTACCTTGAAAAGATGGGATTTTAATCTTTATATTTCCTAAATTAGTATCCCTCCTACGCCTACCCATCCTAGCTTCTCGATTCATTCCCATGCTCAAACCTGCCCCTATAAAAATATTTCTCATCAAACTCCTTCAACTCTGCCTCTTCCTTAACATCCGCCATGAAACACACCCACCTTGCTGCCTATGGGGATGTCTTGTTGATGTCCCCTTGGAGCCTCTGCTTCTACCTAGTCCAACTTGTCGTGAATAGGTTCTAATTCAACCCTCAACATACACCTCATCTCCCCTAACAACGCTTGCATTTGGAGGTTTGGAACTACAGGTTGTCAAACTTCTTCGGTTGTATCTTCTTGATTATTGGACATATTTAAAATCTGCAAAACAAGGTTAAAATCCTCACAAGCACTCCCTCACGTGTTTCACTCAAGAATTGATACACTTGTGCTCGTGTTTTCACTCTAAACGGCTTTTACCCTCTTATGATCTCACACACTCTTGTCTTCTCTTTTTTACTCTTTTGTGTCTTCTATAGCTCTTAGTCGAACTTCTAGAAACTAATTCAAAATAATCCCACATGAAGTAAAAAATGAGAAACAACCAAAACTAATCAAGAGGTCAAGAACTTGACTAAGGTGAGAAACAAGATTGACAAGAGGAAGTTTTCTTACTAGAATCACGTAGTTTTTTTGATTTTTTTGATGATTTTTTTTAACTTGAATAAGGTGAGAAAAAGATTTAAAAGAAGTTTTTGTACTAGAATCGTGTACCTTTTTTTTCTTCTGTTTTTGATGTTTTTTTTTCTTTTACAGTAGGTAACAGTAAATAAAAAACAAAATGAAAGATAGTCAAACTTATCTTAGAACCAAAGCTCTGATACCAAATGATATGAACTCCATCAACACTTGTGATGAACCCAGTAACAATGATGGTTTAGAACCCCAAGATCATGTAGACAAGATTGGTTGAGCTTTGACCCGACACCTAACAAGATGAAAACCAAGACTTCAAAGGATTGAAACACCACATCCAGAAAACCTGAGAATCTCTAAACAAACAAGATTAACTTGATAAGTTCTAGGAGTTCTTTTAAGAGCGAAGAGGAACACAAGACCTCACAATAATGATATTTTCTAAAATAAACATATTATGTTTATTCATTTCAAAATACCCATCTATTACTAGGAACAATCCTCCAAGAATAGGAAAAGTCATAACTAAAGCTTTAAAACAACTCAAACATAAACATAAACAAATCCCTATATTTTTAGGCCTCTTGGACTTCTAGAGGCAACCATAAATAGCTAAATGACTAAATTCAATGAATTTAACATAATCATTCTAGACCAAGTTCATTTCTCTATTTAATATCCTTGGAACTCATCAAATTCATGCCCTTTAATAGTCAGACCATGCTGGAAATGTTTTTGCATCCTAATTATTAGCCTCTTCATTGCTTTGATGACGTGGACTAAGCCTTGATTATTATTTGAGCCCATCTTGGTCTTTTTAAATCAACCCAAATCTCTTGCATTAGCCCATTTAGTGCTTCCTTGAAACGTTTGGCTCCGAGTCTTGTAATTGGATCACTTGGAAATGACCAAGGGTCTTGTGCAAATTCAACTCCATTCCCGAGTGTATGATCAACATGTCCAACTCCTATTCCAATTCTAGACGCATCATATTCTATTTCAAATGCTTTTGTAAAGTCAAGTAAAGTCAAATAGGTGCAGAACATAATTTCTCTTTCAAAAGAACAAAAGCCAATTCTTGTTCCTCCCCCCATTTAAACTCATTTGAATTCTTAACAACTTCATTCAAGGGTGCAGCTTTTGTACTGAAATCTTTCACAAAACGCTTGCAAAAACTAGCTAACCTATGAAAACTCTTTACCTCACTTATTGATTTGGGTGTAGCCAATCCTGGATGGCCTTAACTTTCTCATCATCAATCTCGATACCCTATGCAAACAACATAGCCAAGAAACACAATTTTCTCCATGCAAAATGCACACTTTTTAAAAGTAGCATACAATTTCCCACTACGCATACGAAGTACATTATGCAAATGATCAAGATGCTTAGTTAAGTTATCCTATAGATCAGAATGTCATCAAAATACACAACCACAAACCTACCTATGAATGCACACAACACGATTTATTAAACGCATGAACATACTAGGTGAATTTTTAAGTCCAAATGACATTACTAACCATTCATACAAACCATGATTAGTCTTAAATGCAATTTTCCACTCATCACCCTCTTTCATCCTAATCTGATGGTACCCATTTTTCAAGTTAATTTTAGAGAAAATACAAGATCCATGTAACTCATATAATATGTCATCAAGCCTAGGAATGGGGTGTCTATACTTTACTATTATGTTGTTGATGGCTCGACAATAAACACACATCCTCCATGTTCCATCCTTCTTAAACACAAGTAGCATGGGTACAACATACGGGCTCATACTCATGAATATAGCCTTTTTCCATCAGCTCATCAACTTGCCTTTGAATCTCCATCTCATCTGGATTTCTTCTATAGTCTGGTCAATTAGGAGTTGAAGCTTCGGGTACGAAATCAATTTGATGCTTTATCCCCTTTAATGATAGTAATCTGCTACGAGTATCATTGGGGAACACATATCAAACTCCTACAAAAATTAAATAGCAACACTAGGCATAATATGATCAAGATCATTAGTATTAAAGTAAGCCTCTTTGTACACAAGTAAAATCATTGACTTGTTAGTTAAATAAGCAGATCTGACCTCACCCTCTCTAGCATAAAAATTGGGTTGTTTGTTTAGTTTTTCCACACAATTCTCGTCATTCTTCCTGATTTTCTACACTCCTCTTATCTTACCTCCACTCTCAATCAGATTTTGGTGTTTTTGAGTTTGATCAAAAAGTCTAATTTGTTTGGAGTGTAGGCCAAATATTTGTGTTGTGTTTGGGTTCTAGCCAAATCCGATGCTCTTCTCTCACCTTGTTTCTCACCTTGATTTTCTCTCTCCAGTGCTTCATGCTCACTTTTTAGCATTATTTGATCGTCATGCATCTGTTTGGGTGTAAGAGGTACGAGAGTGATGGTTTTACCATCTTTTAAAATGGTATACCTATTTTTTACCCCATCATGAATTGCCTTCCTATCATATTGTCATGGTCTCCCCAACAAGATGTGACTTGCTTGCATTGATATCACGTAGCACAGAACTTCATCAACATATTTCCCAATCAAAAATGGAACCACAATCTGTTTAGTCACTTTCACTTCACCACTATCATTCAGCTATTGCAATCTATAGGGTTTAGCATGCTTAACAGTACAAAAATTCAGTTTACTAACAAGGGTGGTACTACAAACATTAACACAACTTCCATTATCTATAATTAAACCACACACCTTGCTTTGTACATAACAACGTGTGTGGTAGATGCTCTATCTTTGTTTATTGGTTTCATCTTACTTGACCCAAACTTTAAGTGTGCGCCTTATAACTAAAGACTCTGCAACTAGTAATGCTAACTCATCTCCATCACTATCCTTCAATGGTGGCATGCCTTCACAATCAAATCTATCACTTTTAAAATCCATATCACCATCATCTCTAATCATCATGATTCTTTTGTATGGAAACTCCAGAGCATAATGTTTGTGCCCTTAACACCTAAAACATTTAACATCACGAGTACATTTAGGTTGATCTTCAAATTTACCTTTAGCACCAGTAGGGACATCAACTTTAGCCTTTGGTGGTTTGGTTATAGAAGGAACAAAAGATCTCGGCTGGATAGTATCCTCTCTCTTTATATTCATCTTCCAAGATGATGATGAAACCATATGAAATGTTGGTCGAACATGTACCTTCCTAAGTTGTCTCTCCACCTTCGTAGCCATGTGAACCATGTCTTCTAGCTCCACATAGTGCTATAGCTCAACTACATTGGCAATGTCTCGATTCAACCCATCAAGAAATCTAGTCATGGTGGCTTATCTATCCTTAAAAAATTTGGCCTGAATCATTACTATCTCCATCTCTTTGTGATATTCATCTATTGTTTTATAGCCTTGATTCAGACCTTGGAGCTTCAGAAAAAAGTCTTTGTAATAGTGGTGCGGCACAGATCGTCTCCTCATTAAGACTTTCATCACCCCCAAGTCTGAAATGGTCGCTCCCCATTCCTCCTCCTACTGATTACAATCTGATCCCACCATATCAATGCATCCTCCGTAAACTCAATTATCACCAATTTCACTTTTTTTTTTTAGAATAGCTATGACAATAAAAAAATCCAATCTACCTTTTTTCTCCCACTCCAAATAAACCTCGAGATCCTTTTTACCTTGAAAGTTAGGAATTTTTAGTTTAATGGTGTCCAAGTCCCCATCCTTATCTTCATAATTTCCCATCCCACGGAAATTCACATTTCTCCTAGAACTGTTCAGTCCAAGCCTGATTTCTCGGCCAGCAGATGCAAAATCATAATCATCTTCACCCATATCTCCATTTTCATCAACAAACTTTTCAAAATCATAAATGTTATTTCATACGACTATACAGACCATATTTCCTCTACGATGAGCCCCACTATTTTGTTATTTTATCGAATTCAGCTCATCTTTTAGCTCCATGTACGTCCTAGACAACAACTCGAGTTGTTGGCTTATGGCTCACTATTGGAAAGCTATGTCAGTATTTTGTGTCGCTGATTTGTTGTTTTTAGACATCCTTTGAATCTGCAAATTTGGTTAGTAGCACAAAATATATCCTCACATCTCTCATGTATCACACAAAAAAGAATCAAGGTTTTTCACTTTAATACGCTCACTACGCCTTTTACCTCACAACTTGCTTTCTTTTGGTTCTTTAGGAATTGATCAAAGTTAGAGGCCTTCGCAACACACTCTAATTATAATTTCAGACTCAAGAATCAAAAAATATACTGAAACAAAGCAAAACAAATCTACGATTATGATTTCGCGAGTAGTAATGCAAATTCGTATGAATTATGGACGAAACGAAAACATGAAATAAAATAGAAGGGAATATTAGTGAAAACAGTTCCTTGACTCCAAGATAACCCACATATAATAGAAACAAAGATTTAGATAAAACTAAATAGTAAGGATCACATTTTGAAACTTGACGCAAATCTAACTTGTTACACAATTTTTTACGTATTAGAATTAAAACTCAGACCAAACGACCTTGTAATGACCTCAAATTCAAAATTTAGTATTATATTACTAAACAAACAACAAAACTCAAGTTTTAGGTTGTTTTATTACTCTACTTACCCAACCCCTTGTGTGATCAGTTTGGCACTTGAAACCTTTAGTATACGATATCAAAATAAGCCAAAATTTAATATATGGTGTGATTTCAACCCCAATACATAGAATTTGAAGTTTCAATTGACTCTAAGGTGTTTTGCTTAGGGTTCTCTAAGGTAGTGTTTCTATGGTAGAATTGAACCTCAAATTAAACCTCAAGCAAACAATATTAAAATAAGCCCAAATTTGATATAAGATACGATCTCACCCCCAATTGATGGAATGTTAATTTTAAATTGGTTTCGATGCGGTTTTGTTATGTTTCACTAGAGTTGTGTTTTCTACTACAAAAATTAAATGCTCCTTAAAATTTCAACTAATCCCTCTATCTCTCTTTATTTTCTTATTTTTTAATATACTCATATGATGATACAGTAAAAAGATGAAATATAACCTTTTTTTTTGCTTAGATGACACAGACACGAAGAGCAAGGAGATGGACGCAAACAATGAAAAACTTTAAGGAACACTAAAAAAATAACATAAGGATATGACCTTGTTTCGTAGCCTATCTCTAATACAAATTGATGCGAGCCTCATGATCACGTGGTCATGCAACCCACAGTTAAGACTCGGATTTGATCCCGAAAAATTGAAATAGGTCTGATAGGAGTGTGACACAATGGAAACCTACCCCAAGGCACCAACACTATTGGAATGAGTAAAATGATGCCACAAAGCCAACTAATCTTCAATAATTCAGATCGAAAGAATACAATAATCACTCTCACAAGTAAAACTAAAAAATTCAGAAGTAATATTCATCAATGGCTACCAAAATTTAGCTTACATGACTTTATATAGTTCTTGAAAATTTAACCATAATGGAACCCTGATGCGACCATATTATTTGATAGTTTCATCCATATTTACCTAGTGTTTTGCATATGTTTTGTGTATAAAATGCCTTGATATTCTTTGTTTTATGTTTTGAAGGTATTTTTAGATGAAAGATGCAAAAAGGAGGTAATTAGAGCTGATTGACAGATTTGACCTTCAGTCGGTGTATTGTGCAGAGCGGAAGCTCTAGAGATCAAAATGAAGTGATTCCAGTGATATTCAAAAGATAACATCCATAACTTTATGTAAATCTAAGGAAAAAGAAATAAAATAAGGAAGAGCATGGAAATCGCAGCCTTCAAATTCCAATCTTGCAATCTGCCGATATCGACCTTTGTCCATTACAACTTCAATATATCAAGCTACGGAATTCCGATTAATACGAACCCAATTTTCATGGATTTAGGATGCAAAGACCTATAAACGCTCCAAATTTAAGTTAAACACGATGTGTTATGAAGGAGATATGAATTTTACAAGGGACAACTAAATTCTGTCAACTTAAGGAAGGACTATTTTGTAAAATAGATACTAGGGTTTCTAAGCATATATAAAAGAAGAGAGGACCAAGGAAGTTTCGGCCAGTAGCAAAGAAAACACAAATCTTCCTCCTCCAAACCCTAAATCATGTTTTCTTCCATCTTTTTATTTAGTTGTTCAATAAACATGCAAGGCTAGACTCTTTTGCTTGGTTGCAAGGACACGGAAACCTTCAGATTTCAAGAACTGTGAGATCTATTTTTACCTCAATTTTTTAGTTTATATGATGAATATGTTTGTTCTCCTATGCTTATTTTCCTATGATTGTTTATTTAATTGCTAAGAGCGGACTCGAAGTTATTATTGTAGACAATCGATTGCTAAGTCTGATATCAAAACCGGAGTTGTGGTATATGAACTTATGAAGCAACTAAGTTAATAATTGTAGCGGATCTATGTTATTAATCTTAGAGAAAACATTCAATTGAACTAAACATATATTGCGGACAATTATGTTTCTTAAATGATCAATTTATCTAGATTTTAATGTTGTCATTGAATCAAATTACTAGTGCGGACACTGTGGTTGTTTGATGGTTAGGGTAAGTTATATGGCGGATCCGTTAACGAACCAATTTTAAGAAGAGATAAATGTTCAGAATATAAATTGATGTGTCGTTTCCATTATCAGTTCTGAATTTTATAGGTGGATGTTGATTTGCGACAAAGGTTTGCTTTATTGATAAATTTCAGTTTTATATAATTTTTGCTTAGTTTGCTTTAGCCTAGCCTAGACAACTTCCAACCCCCCCAATTACATAACATATAGCATGAAAATCTGAACTAAATCGTCCTCGTGGGATCGACCCCTTGCTTGCTCTATACTATCTTGTTTGATTTGTTTTAAGCTAGGGTAATTAATTTGTGCGACCGTGACATCTCAACAACCCCTTATGTGGACTTAAATGAGATCCACTCAGAACTGACCCAAAACCCTAAACTAGAAAGCCCATGACTTAATCCAAACAAGCCTTGGATCCTATCTGAAAACAAAGTATTAATTAAGCCTAAACAAGCCTTAGGTTATAGCTAATAAAGCCCATAATATTAAATTCATTAACTGCCATGAGAAAAAGAGATGTAAAATATTGTAGAGATGATTCAAGGCTTATTTATAGCCTTCCATCTAGCCCCTTAATCCTTGAAACAAAAGGAAAAGGTAGTCACCCATGTTGTTTCCTTTGATGTCCTCACTTCATGGCACAAATAAGGTTGTAATGGACCCCTCCTATACATGGATAAGATGTATTAGGGTCTCCTCTTGATACTCCAATGGTTCTTGCAATTCTAACTTGGTTGAAACCTTCAAAACCAATGCATTTAATGCCTCTTTCAATGTCTTTGTCTTAGACCAGGTCATTGGACCATTTGGAACATGTAATGAGTCCTTATTGGTGTTTTTGAGCTGCTCCTCCACATCAGTCTCCCATACCATCATCGCAACATTATATTTGCGTTATCCCACCCAAATTTTGCGTTGTAGTCAAAATTTATAAAATGAATTTTTTTAGTAATTTCAATAAAGAAAACAACTTCACATGATAAAAAAAAAAGTAAGTTAAGTCATACCTTAAAACTTGAAAATCATGCATCGACCTTTCATTCAGGATGCTTTTAAACCTAGCTCGATGGAAACAATAAAATTCCCATTGATGATTTAAATGGTGATGTTGTTTCTTAGGTAACCTCAATATATGTGAACCTAAAATTGAATAAATTTAAATAAATATTATTTGTTAAGAAATTATAAGCATATAATTGTCAAAGCAAAACAAACCTATTTTGAAAGGTCATTCTTCCATTGCACCTTGTACTTGCTAGTGAATGGACCGTGCTGTAAAGAGACTCTCCTCTACGTTGCGACATCACATACGAAAAGCCGGTGTTGGGAGTCAATTCATGTGCCTCACCATTTCTTATTCAAAACTTCTCCTGATTGTAATTGTTGTTGCTAGAAGATCTAGTAGTGATCTTGTGCTCATGACTTGCAATTAATTTTATCCTAGTCATGTACACAAATTTATAGGACAAAAGAAAAATGATATTTTTTTAGAAAATTTGGAAGCAACTCGTATATACAAAAGACTATTTAAGACATTTAATCCTACAAATAGAGAACACGAGGTTACTTGTCCGCGCGCTGTGCTGAGCTTTTTTCTATGTAGAAAATTAATTGATTTTATGTGTATTGTAATTGGTTATCTTAATATTTAATTAGTAAAATTATAATAGATGAAATCTATCAGAAATGGTTTTTTTTTTTTTTTTGCCTAAAAGGAACATTGTAATCGAAATGCAGGGGAAGTGACTCATATATTTTTTCACTATAGATAACTTGAGCAAATTTGTCTACCCATTTTGTTTATGTGTTGCCTCATATTTTTTTTTAGATCTGAAATATTAAACATAAAAATGTTGTAAAAGTAATTTTTTAACCAAAACAACCTAAAATCTAAAAATTGAATTATTCTAAGAAATACAACCTAAACAAAAGAGGAAATAATTAGAATTAAAAACCAAAATTAAGAGCGTATATATAAACATGGACAAAAATAGGGATTATTTAAAAAATATCTAAAAAATAAAGGAATTAGAATAAAGAAGTAAAAGTATATGGGCCTAAATGAAAACAAAATATGTAAATAATTTAAATCGAAGGATTAAATAAAAAAATTAAAAGTGTTGTAAGGAAAAATAAATAATTCTTTTATTTCCTGATTTAGTTTCGATCCCTTTATTTTTTTCAATAATTTTCGTATGATTCTAAAAAATTTATTTGTATTTATATGTCTATACTCTTAGTTTTGGCTTTTAATTTTTTGCTAGAATTTATCTTTGTATTAAATGTAGTTTTGGTTAAAAACAGAGTAGGTTCACCTTTGGTGGTGTGAAATGAAAGTAAAACCCTCTCTTATACATGTATAGTTAATATTAAGTTGTTAGTTATTTGTTATATTTTTTAAGGCATTAATATTAAACAAATATCATAATATAAAATTATTTTTAAGAGAAAAAACCTTTAAAATAATCTTTCTCATTATTTTAATTGTATAATTTATAATAAAATGAATATATTAAAAAACTAAATAATTGAAAATCTTGTAGATTGATTATTTTGCTCTAATGTATAGCATTATTAAAAATAATTAAGAACAATTAACATTTTTTGACATATTATAAAATTTAGTTTTGTCTGCGGTGAAGCCAAGGGCAAGTGACTCGATTATTTTTTATTTGTAGATAATTTGACAAAAAAAATTCACATGTTTTATCTATATGTAGCCTCGTATATTATTTATTTACGTAATATTAGATCTAAAATATCATACATAAAAAAGTTGCATAAGTCATTTTTTTACAAAAACAACATCGAATAATGAATTATCTTGATTATTATTTTTATTGTTATTATCATGATTGTTAAATTATCACAATTATTATAGTTGTTATTGTAAGATTTATTGTAAATAATTAATATTTTAATCATTACTAACAATATTATTGATGCCACTATCATTATCGTTATAAAAAGAAATTATTTATTTTTATTTTCCAAGACTTATTCTTCATATTATTATTTTTGAAGTATTTCAGAATACTAAGATTAAATTAATTTTAGATTTTTTACAAAAAACTAACTTCATTTTTCATATATATATTTTAAGGTGTTAATATTAAAAAACAATCAAAATATGTAATTATTTTTAAGAAAAACTCTTTAAAAATAATCGTCATCATTATTTTAAACGCATTTTCCATAATCAAATGAATATATAAAAAATAATATACAACAATTATTATTATTATTATTATTACTATTATTATTATTATTATTGTAAATAATTTTTCTATAGAAAAAACGAAAGTTTTGCAGGCCGATTATTTTACTCAAATATATAGCATTATAAAAACAATCTAAGACTATTAATATTTTCTTGCATGTTAAAAAATTTGTTTATGGTACGACGAAGTGGAGGGCAATCAATTTTTCCACTTTTTTCGTCTATGTGTGACTTCGTATATTTTTTGTATATGTGATATTAGATATGAAATATCATACATGAAAGCAGCAAAAGTCAACCATTAAGAAAAATAATATCAACTGATAAATTATTTCAATTATTATTGTCATATTATTATTATCATGATTGTTAAAATGTCATAATTATTATAGTTTTCATTATAAATATTATTATAACCAATTCATATTCTATTTATTATTGTTCATACTATCGATAATACCATAATTATTGTTAAAAAAAGAAATTAAATTATTTTTTTATTTTATAAGATTTATTCCTTATATTATGATATTAAAACATATTTCAGAACACTGAAATTAATGTTTTTTCAAAAACAACTAGGTCATTTATTATATATATATATATATATATATATATTAAGCTGCTAATATAAAATAAATATCAAAGTATATAATTAGTCTCACATATTTATAAGAAAAAAAAACTTAAAAATAATCATTATCATTATTTTGAATGTCTTATCTATAATAATTAGAAATTTCAACACCTAACAATATTAACAAAAAAAAAAGCAATCAAAAACCAAAATAAATGACAAAACAAAAATAAATATTATTAGATTTTAAGAAAATTATTTGACTTAAAAGAATAAATAAAAATAATAAAATAAAAACAAAAAGAAAAAATAATAAATATCAATTTTCAAGTGATCACCAACACAAATTAAAATTTAAACAATAAATAAAAACAACCTTAATAACAATGGAAATAATAAAAATTAAAAACAAAAACTAAGAGAATATATATATAAACATGGACAAAAATAGGAACCATTTAAGAAATATATATAAAAAATAAAGGAATTAAAATAAAATCCAAGATTAAAAGTATAAGGGCCAAAATGAAAAACATATATATAATGAATTTCATTTAAAGGACAAAATTGAAACAACTCTAAACTTTGATACCTAAAAAATTAAAAAACAAAACCCAAAATTAAAGGACTAAGTACCGAAATGAAACTAATATATAAAATTAATTTGAGTTGAAGGATAAAATTGAAACAAATAAGAACTTTGATACCTAAAATATTAATCATTTTAAACCAATCTGGAAATTAAAAGACTAAGGATCGAAATGAAACTAAAATATATATTCAATTTCAATTGAATGATAAAATTGAAACAAATCATAATCTAAATAACAGAAATAAGGGCTATAAAAAACAATCAAAAGATCAGAAACTAAAATGAAATCACAATAAACAGCAAGGACTGATGTGTATTTTCGCATACAGGAGAGAGAAAAGGGGGGAAATTTTACCGAGCACCGACACATCTCCGGCAACCTTACCACCCCAAGCACCGCATCAGGAGGAAGAGATCATGGCAGAGAAGAATTCTAGACGTCGGTTGCGCACTTTTACTCGCCGTAAAACTCTGCATGTGCCGTTCAAAATTCACGTGAGCGCAGAAACAGACGGCGCGTCCGACATTGCACAAAAGTAACTCACTAGAAAATATAATAAAAAAAATGGTAAATTACCGCCACACCCCTACAATCAACTCTTGTTTTTTTGTCTTATATGGGGTATATGCGTATTTGGCTATTTAAAAAAATATTGCAATGACCCCGGCATTTACTGTGCAGTTTTGTCTTATATAGGGGTATTTTTATATTTAGCCTTTTAAAAAAATATATGCACTAACCTTAATGCCCCTGGCGGTTCCTGTGCATTTTTGTCCTATATATGGGTATTATAGTTATTTTACTACGCACAAAAATGTTAAAAATCGAAAATACCCCCGGACCAAAGGCTAAATATCACAGTAAATAGAGGGGTAAAAAAGTAATTTTATTATTCCAATCCACAGTGTTTCTGAGTCTAGATGAACAATGAAAATCAATGTACATTATTGTTTAACACAACGTTCTGTTTTAACTTTTGTACAAGGAATAGTAATACGTTTCTAGTGCTATAGTTGAAGTTGGAGTTATTTTTTAATTTATAATATACAGTTAACCAAAAACAACGTATCATCCAGATTCTAACAAAATCATAATCGTTAATTTTCGTTCTTCTTCCATGCTTTCCAACGGGACCCAATCGATCAACAATGCATGATGTCATGCATAACAAGTAGATATGCACCGTCTATCACATTATCGGTGGGTCCCATTTGATTGGTTACGGTGCACATACATCCTCCAGCAAGTGCTCTATATTTTTTCTTAGGACTATGCACGTGCTAAATTGAGACGAAATGAGGGGTTACAACGTTATTGTACTATTACAATGAATAGTAATATGTTTCTGATGCTACAGTGGAAGATGGAGCTGATTTAGCTGTAAACTTAATATGTCACAAACCAGTTGATTTTATTCAATTTCTATCAAATATTATTTTCAACGTGATAATAATTTTAATCATAAATTAAAAAGAATTAATTTTAAATGGAATACATGCAATAATATAATTAAATTAATCCTACACCTTTAATTAAACATTAACAACAAAAATAAACAACAAAAATAACTAAAAATAAACCAAAGAGAATAGGAGAGAAGATTTGAGTTTTTAAGCCGACAGAAGAAAATGAAGCTTTATTGCACTTGTTAAGCTTTTATATTTGGTTTTACGGACGATATTACCGTTGAATGATTAAATAACATCATTTTTAAATATTCTGTCGGGGATTCCATTTGTGAAGTCTCTTAGAAATTTTCAATTCGCACTAAGCGCTTCAAAAAACCCTAAGGATTTTAAAGTCTATCGATGGTGATTTTGTCGCTAATTAGAAGTGCTTTGGAATTCGCATTCCATAGGTTATTCGATTACGAAATCTACAAAAAATAAAATTGCATTCCATCGGTTATTCGATTACGAAATCTGCAATAAAGATGCACCCAGGTAGTAAAAGCAGTGAGTGAGTGCCCGTCGATGATTCCGCTATAAATATTAAAAACTTCAATTAACATCACCGACTTGTAAAAGGGGGAAAATTCCCATCACCTCTATAATATACCGAAGAAAGCATCCCATTAGTATGAATGCCACACTAACTAGTCACAGGGAGAAGGGGAGCAATTCTCATTATCTATTATCTATCAAGCTAAATCATCTCGCAGTTTTACTGTTTATTTGTGCACTATTCATCTAGAATTATAAGTACTGTGAACTTGAATAGTGAAATTAATTAATAATATAAGTATCATTTCTATACTACAATAGCACAACAAACTCGTTTGGCCTAGTGGTTAAGGCATGCACCGTTCCCGCAGCCAGAGTTTGAATCTCTCAGGCTACAAAATGGTTCTGAATTTTGCTTTTAAAACACTTAATAATATAAGTATCATTTCTATACTAAAAAACAACAACAAAGTCGTTTGACCGAGTGGTTGAAGCGTGCGCCGTTACCCGCAGCCAGAATTCGAATCTCTCAGGCTACAAACTGATTTTTGAACAGTGATGAACAATGTTTTCACTGTTCAAAGAGGTGTTTTCCCCTTTTTTTCCTAGCTTGTCTTTTTTGTTTTTTTTTATAACCGGAGTGTTCGAGCCAGCTAACATGCACCATGATTAATCTCTAGACCGACTTTTTTTTTAATATTTTTTTCCTTGTTTTTTTTCCACTTATACTCTTTTTTTGATTTTTTTATAACCGTAGTGTCCGGGTCAGCTTACACGCACCACGATTTTTTTTCCCACGTATACATTTTTTTTTATCTCCGGACCCACTTTTTTTTACATTTTTTTTCCTTTTTTCCCACTTATACATTTGTTTTGTTTTTTTTTTAATCGGGGTGTCCCGACCAGCTTACACGTACCACGATTTTTTTTCCCATGTATATATTTTTTTTATAATAGGGGTGTCCAGGCCAAATTACGCACGCCACGAATAATCCCCGAACCCACTTTTTAAACATTTTTTCCTCTTTTTTTTCCCACTTATAATTTTTTTTTTACCCAAGTTGTCCGGGTCAGTTTACGCGCACCACGACTTTTATAGAATAGCTAAAGGAGATTACAATTTCAAATAATAATGAACAGTGATTTCAATTGTGGTTTTCGTTGTTCATTATTATTGGATAAGGTGAATTGAACTGAGGTTTTGGTGGGAAATGGCAGGGGGTTGGGAATGCGTTTGAAAAGTATTTTTGAAAAAAATAATTTTTATTTTATTTTTATTCTTAATTTTAAATTAAAATAATTTGATGTTTCTAGATAATTTTGATGTTTTGATGTAAAAAATGATTTCTAAGAAATTAAAAAAATATCATTTTGATGCATTTGTAAACGAAAAACCTAAAGGAATAGAATAGCTAAAGGATATCACAATTTCAAACAGTAATGAACAGTGATTTTCGATGTTCATTACTATTTGAAAAAGTGAATTTAACTGTGGTTTTAGTGGCAGATGGCAGGGGTGTTTGGGAATGCGTTTTAAAATCATTTTTGAAAAAAAATGAAATTTTTTATTTTTTATTTTAAATGAAAATAATTTGGTGTTTCTAGATGATTTTGATGTGTTGATATAAAAATGATTTTTTTAAAATTAAGGTTTTTTCATTTAATATTTAAATTTTATTATTTACACTATTATTAAGGTTTTTTATTTAATGTTTAAATTTTAATTTGTGTTGGTGATCATTTGAAAAATTGATATTTATTATTTTTTTCTCTTTTTTTTGTACTTTATTTTTTTATTTCTTTTTTGTTAATATTATTAGGTGTTGAAATGTTTAATTATTATAGATAAGACATTCAAAATAAATAATTATTTGTAAGTTTTTTTTCTTATAAATATGTTAGACTAATTATATATTTTGATATTTATTTAATATTAGTGCCTTAATATATATACATATATATATAAATGACCTAGGTTTATTTTTTTTAAATAATTAATATCAGTATTTCTTTTTCTAACAATAATTACGGTGTCATCGACAGTATGAACAATAATAATTAGAATAAATATTAATTATAATAATATTTATAATGACAGCTACAATAATTATGATAATTTAACAATCATGATAATAACAATGACAATAATAATCGAAATAATTCATCAGTTGATATTATTTTTCTTAGAGGTTGAGTTTTGCGGCTTTTTTATGTATGATATTTCATATCTAATATCACATAAACAAAAAATATACGAAGTGACAGGTAGATAAAATAGGTGGAAAAATTGAGGCAATTTATCTATAATGAAAAAAATTTACGAGTCACTTGCCATCCACTTTGGCATAGCCATAAACAAATTTTTTAACTTGCAAAAAAATATTATGGTCTTAGATTTTTTTTTTAATGTTATATATCTGAGCAAAATAATCAGCCTACAAAAATTTTGGTTCTTACTATAACAAAATTATTTACAATAATAATAATAATAATTTTATATTAGGTTTTTATATATTCATTTTATTAAGCAAAATACGTTTAAAATAATTATGGCGATTATTTTTAAGGATTTTTCACTTAAAAATAATTATATATTTTGGTATTTTGTTTTATATTAACACCTTAAAATATATATAAAAAAAATGAAGTAAGTTTTTTTATTTAATTCTCAAAGTAATTTAATCTTATTATTCTGGAATATTTCAAATATAATAATATGAAAAAAAATTCTTGAAAAAAAAATTCTTTTTATAACGATAATGATGGTAACAACGATAATATTGTCATTAATTATTAGAATAATAATTATTTATTATAATTGTTACAATAATAACTATAATAATTGTGAAAATTTAAAAATTATGATAATAACAATAAGAATAATAATCAAGATAATGCATTAATCGATGTTATTTTTGTGAAAAACTGACTTCTGTAACTTTTTTATGTATGTTATTTCAGATCTAATATTACATGAATAAAAAATATACGAAGTTGCACATAGACAAAACTGGTGAAATGTTTTTTTGTCAAATTATCTACAAATACAAAATATATGAGTCACTTGCCTGTGATTCACCGCAGACAAAACCAAAATTTATAATATGTCAAAAAACATTAATGGTTATTGTTTTTTTAATAATGTTATACATTAGAGCAAAACAATAAATCTACAAGACTTTCAATTATTTATTTTTTTAATATATTCATTTTGTTATAAATAATGCATTTAAAATAATGAGAACAATTATTTTAAGGGTTTTTTCTCTTAAAAATAATTATATATTTTAATATTTATTTAATTATAACACCTTAAAAAATTTAACAAATAACTAACAACTGAAGATTAACTGAAAATGCATAAGAGAAGGTTTTACTTTTGTCGCACCCCAAAAAAAATAAATGGTAATGCGGCGTCGTGACGACTCTTCCCCCGTGTGCGGGGATTCAATGTGTCGGGGGGGTTATCTATTTTCATAAAAAAAGGGGAGTCGCCACCTAGTATTAATGGTTACTAGGAAAACTAAAACTGGTCTTTCAGAGATTCTAGGGTAAGGAACTGGTTGCGTAAAGGGAAGGTTTTAGCACCCCTAGTACGCCCTACCTAAGGTAAACTGCTTGATGTTTTGGTTTGCTTATGATTTGCTATGCCTTTGAAAAAAACCATATGTTAATTAAATGGCTAATGGGATATCATTCCCACCGAATATTTTGGATATCAACCCCTTAGGATTTATTTATCCAAACACCAACAGTAAATAATAGCATATCATTCCCGTCGAATATTTTGGATATTAACCCCTTAGGATTTATTTACCCAAATACCAACAGTGAATAATAGCATATCATTCCCGTCGAATATTTTGGATATCAACCCCTTAGGATTTATTTATCCAAACACCAACAGTAAATAATAGCATATCATTCCCGTCGAATATTTTGGATATTAACCCCTTATGATTTATTTACCCAAATACCAACAGTGAATAATAGCATATCATTACCGTCGAATATTTTGGATATTAACCCTTTAGGATTTATTTACCCAAATACCGATGGTGAATAATAAATTCCCAAAAAAGATTTTTATATTTTTTGACATATTGGCCAATACCCTTTGGATTTTACAAACATGTTGTAAAATCTCAAAATGCAAGAAATGATTTTTTTCCTTGTGAAATCCATGCTAAAACTCATTTTTTTTGGAAACCCCAAGATAATATATATTTTTTTTCAAATAAAATAATTTTTTAAAACATGCTAGTGTATTGGCCGTATGAAAGAAAACAACACATTTTTTCTTTAACAAAAATATTTTGAAAAATTTGTATTTTATATATATATATATATATATATATATATATATTTTATATATATATATGCTGGGCTGTCAGCCCAGCACATGGGGGCTGGGCTGCCAGCCCGCCTGCTGGCTGGGCTGACTGCTAGCCCACATACTGGGTGGGCTGAGCTGGTCTGCCAGCCCATATACTTGGTGGGCCGGTCTTAAAACCATAAGAAAGGGGTTGGGCATCCAGCCCATTAGGACTGGAAGCCCTGCCTTCTTCTGGGCTGGGCCGGGCACAAAACTCGGCCCGGCCTGACCCGCCGGGGAGTGAATGAATTCACTCCCGCACATGCAGCTGAAGAAGATGAACAGATTATCACGAATTTTCGAGTATGATGGAATGCTTACCTGTTAACACCTTTGTGTAGAGGACGTCGAGGTGGTTCTTCTGGTCGTGGTGGCGTCGGAGATGGTGGCCTGAGGTGGTCAGAATAGTCGTCGGAAGGCAGACTGTCACGTTGCAGACGATGCCGTTGGCTGCTGCTTCTTCACCTGAGATGATGGAAGAATTGCTGGGGTTGAGGGGCGGCTTATGTTGATGAGAAGGAATGATATGGTGGTTGACAGCGTGGTGGTTGCCTGCCGAGAATGAGAAAAGGAAAACAGGGGTCTGTTTTTTAGAGAGAGAGGCAAAGGAAAACGAAGGGAATGGCTCCCAGTTTTTGCCTCTTTTGCTGCGTTTTAAAAAAAACTGAATTCCACGTGATTTTCTTTTTTCTTTCAACATGCAGACTGCTATTTATAGCAGAGAAGGCTCGAAGTCGCAGTGTTTAAGGAAAGTCTTTAATGCAGATAGCAAATTGAAAAATCAGAGGAGAATCAGGCAGACGATCCTGATTTGTCTGTTAAGGAAAACAATCACGACTAATAAGGAAGAAAATTTGATTGACTGTTGCTGACTGATGGAGATGAAACGGGAAAAAAAATCCATGGTTGATGAAATGAAATCCTGATTTGCTTTGCTGTGAAGGAGATGAATCGGGTAATAAAATCAACATTGATGGGAATAAATTTGAGTTGCCTTGCTGTGATGGGGAAGAAAATCGACACTGATATGGGAAGAAAATTTGGATTGATTTGCTGAAAATTCAATGCAAGGCAACGGCATAGTGCATGCTTATTTAAAAAAATGCAGATTTCAAAATTGAAGGAAAAAATTTGATTTGGTCCTTTAAAAATTCTTTAATTGCACCCAATTGGATTTAAACTTGTGACTTTTGCAATTAAATCCCATCAAAAATTCAATCTCAACCTTGACTTTGCGCGACTTTCGAATCTGGCCCTCGGCTCCTGATTTTCGCGATTTAACCCTCAATCGACCATTAAACTCTCAATTTGCTCAATTTCGCCCTTGAACAAAAATCTATTTTTTTGAAATATTTTTTGAAACATAAAAAAATAAAGAGTCAAAAATTGTGTAGCAACAGATGCCCCCTCTTTACAATGCTTACGAATAAAGTCTTGTAAAAGACTTTAAATAGTAAGTGTTGTAAAGAAAAACAGAATGGAGGATATGGGTCTCATTTTCCTGGGTGACCAACCCGGTTAGTGGTTAGCAAGGGTCTCATTTTTCTGGGTGACCGACCCGGTTAGCATGGTCTCATTTTTCTGGGTTACCGACCCGGTTAGTGGTTAGAAAGGTCTCATTTTTCTGGATGACCGACCCAGTTAGCATGGTCTCATTTTTTTGGGTGACCGACCCTGTTAGTGGTTAGAAAGGTCTCATTTTTCTGGGTGACCGACCCGGTTAGCATGGTCTCATTTTTCTGGGTGACCGACCCGGTTAGTGGTTAGAAAGGTCTCATTTTTCTGGGTGACCGACCCGGTTAGTGGTTAGAAAGGCCTCATTTTCTCCGGTTAGTGGTTAGAAAGGTCTCATTTTTCTGGGTGACCGACCCGGTTAGCATGGTCTCATTTTTCTGGGTGACCGACCCTGTTAGTGGTTAGAAAGGTCTCATTTTTCTGGGTGACCGACCCGGTTAGCATGGTCTCATTTTTCTGGGTGACCGACCCGGTTAGTGGTTAGAAAGGCCTCATTTTTTCTAGGTGACCGACCCGGTTAGTATGGTCTCATTTTTCTGGGTGACCGACCCGGTTAGTGGTTAGAAAGGTCTCATTTTTCTGGGTGACCGACCCGGTTAGTGTGGTCTTATTTTTCTAGGTGACCGACCCGACTAAAGAGGTCTCATTATAACAGGTGACTGGCCCGGCTAGCGTGGTCTCATTTTCCTGGGTGACCGACCCGTGGCCTCATTTCTCTGGGTGACCGACCCATGGTCTCATTTGGCTAGCATGGTCTCATTTTTCTGGGTGACCGACCCGGCTAGCATGGTCTCATTTTTCTGGGTGACCGACCCGGCTAGTATGGCCTCATTTTCTAGGTGACCGACCCGTGGTCTCATTTTTCTGGGTGACCGACCCGTGGTCTCATTTTTCTGGGTGACCGACCCGGTTAGTGTGGTCTCATTTTTCGGGGTGACCGATCCGGCTAAAGAGGTCTCATTATAACGGGTGACTGGCCCGGCTAGCGTGGTCTCATTTTCCTGGGTGACCGACCCGTGGTCTCATTTTTCTGGGTGACCGACCCGGCTAGCATGGTCTCATTTTTCTGGGTGACCGACCCATGGTCTCATTTTTCTGGGTGACCGACCCGGCTAGCATGATCTCCTTTTTCTGGGTGACCGACCCGTGGTCTCATTTTTCTGGGTGACCGACCCGGCTAGCATGGTCTCATTTTCCTGGGTGACCGACCCATCTCGAGTAACATCGATCTTCAATTCATCAATGATCTTCAATTCATCTTCCGTGATTTTGTTGACCTGAGATTCTGCTTCTCCATATTTTCCAAAACTCGAAATCACATCAGCTTTCGCCACACCTTTCCTGTCAGGTTAGTGTTATGACAATAATATGCATGTTTTTGTTACCTCTTTAGAAACATAGGTCCCCCCTGTTTGTTGTAGTCGTCCTTCATAGGATGTGTTTCCCGTGCTATACTTTTTACGCTTGGGGAAAAGACTTTTCCGTTCCATATAGGGCCCTTTCTAGCTCCATTGAAGTTTCCTTTTTATTATCTTTAACGATGTCTAAAAACTCAAACCGATATATACTTTAAAGAAATATTCAAAACATGGCTTTGTTTATGCAAATTGACACTTTTAAATGCAAATCACATTTTTAAAGAAATATTCAAAACATGTTTTTTTTTTTTTTGCCCCCGGTGTGGTGCGCAAAATATGTCAAACGATAAAACATAAATAAATATTATAAAATCATGTGTTTGAAAAAAATTTCTTGTAACGAGAATTCATGGCCGAATTTTATCTTATTGAGGAAGGTTACAAAATATCAGGCATAATATTTCTTTACAGAGTCAGAATTCACAGGCTTGACTAGATCTTCTCCATCCATTCTAGATAATAGCAAAGCTCCTCCCGAGAACGACTTCTTCACCACATAAGGGCCTTCATAGTTCGGGGCCCATTTACTCTGATCTTCCCCTGGTACAAACAATATCTTCTTCAATACCAAATCGCCTTCTTGGAATTTTCGAGGTCGGACTTTCTTATCATATGATCTGGCCATCCTTCTTTGGTATAATTGATGATGACAGATTGTAGCTAACCTCTTTTCGCTGATCAAATTCAACTGTTCATATCTGACCTTTGCCCATTCTGCTTCATCTAGTTCAGAGTTCAATACTCTTAATGATGGGATTTCTACCTCTAAAGGCATTACTGCCTCCATCCCATACACCAACATGTACGGAGTGGCCCTTGTTGAGGTCCGAACAACGGTACGATATGCATGAAGGGCAAATGGCAACATTTCATGCCAATCCTTATAGGTGACTACCATTTTCTGAACAATCTTCTTGACGTTCTTCTTAGCAGCTTCTACAGCACCATTCATCTTTGGCCTATAAGGAGATGAATTTGAATGCTTGATCTTCCATTTAGCACAGAGTTCTGTTATCAACTTCCCATTGAAGTTCTGTGCATTATCAGTTATAATCTTTTCTGGTGGCCCGTACCGGCATATCAAATCTCTCTCAACAAACTTCTTTACCACCTTTTGTGTTACATGAGCAAATGACCCAGCCTCTACCCATTTTGTAAAGTAGTCGATTGCCACGAGAATGAACCTATGACCATTGCTGGCTTTTGGGTTGATAGGTCCAATCACATCGATTCCCCACATCGCAAAAGGCCATGGAGATAACAAGTTAAATAGAGGGGTCAGAGGGGCATTCATTTTGTCACTGTAGATCTGACACTTATGACACTTGCGGACATAGTCAATGCAATCCTTCTCTAATGTCATCCAGAAGTAACCAACTCTTTGTATTTTCCTAGCCATCATATGTCCACTAGCGTGGGTCGAGCAGATCCCTTCATGGACTTCTCGCAATGCGTTTCTGGCTTCAACTCCATCTAGGCATCTCAGCAAAGTCCCGTCAGATGACCTCTTATACAAAACTTCTCCATCAAGATAAAAATCCATTGCCAATCTCCTCAAAGTCTTCTTTTCGATGTTGGATGCCCCCATGGGATAAGCCTGATTTTGGATGAAATTCTTGATATCGTAGTACCAGGGGTTTCCATCTATTTCTCCTTCAACTGAGCAACAATGAGCCGGGTTATTTCTGATGTCAATGTGTATTGGCTGTAGGTTTTGCCCGAAGTCTATCCTAGCCATAGAAGCTAGTGTAGCCAAGGCGTCTGCAAATTGATTTCCTTCCCTTCCTAGATGTGTGAACTCTATTTCCTCAAATTCTTCAGCTAGTTTAGACAGGTATTCTTGGTAGGGTATTAGCTTTTCTTCTTTGGTTTGCCATTCCCCTTTTACCTGACAAATAATTAGCATTGAGTCCCCATACACATCTATCTTCTTTACGTTCAACTCCAACGCAGTCTCCAAACAAAGAATGCAGGCCTCATACTCGGCTGTGTTGTTAGTGCAACCGAATTGCAATTTAGTTAAAACTGGATATTGTTTCTTGTCAGGAGATATTATCACTGCCCCTGCTCCGTTACCACATACATTCACAGCACCATCAAAGTACATAGTCCACCATCCTAGTTTTCCTTCCTCAACTGAAAACACATCTTCATCAGGAAAATCAAAGTCTAACGGCTCATAATCTTCCATAGCATGGTCTGCCAGGTGATCAGCAATAACACTCCCTTTTACAGCTTTCCTTGTCATGTACATTATGTCATACTCGGATAGCAGAACTTGCCACCTGGCAATTCGGCTGGATAAGTAGGGCTTTTCACAGATGTACTTCAACGGGTCTAATTTGGAAATTAACCATGTGGTATGGTATAACATATACTGTCGCAACCTTTTTGCAGCCCATGCTAGCGCGCAACACAACTTCTCAATCATAGTATACCTAGACTCACACTCCATGAACTTCTTGCTTAGGTAATAAATGGCCCTTTCCTTCCTCCCGGATTCATCCTGTTGTCCAAGCACACATCCCATCGCTGTTCCTGTCACTGTTAAGTATAAAATCAATGGCTTTTTGGTACAGGAGGGACAAGTAGAGGTGGTTTTAGCAAGTACTGCTTGATTTTCTCAAAAGCCTCTTCACATTCCGCGTTCCAAATCCCAGGATTCTTCTTTCTTAACAAACGAAAGATTGGGTCACAGGTTGTGGTTAATTGGGATATGAATCGAGCAATGTAATTTAACCTTCCTAAAAACCCTCTCACTTCTCTTTCAGTCTTCGGAGCTGGCATGGCTTGAATAGCCTTTACTTTTTAAGGATCCACTTCTATTCCTTTGTCACTCACCACGAATCCTAACAACTTCCCAGATTTCACCCCAAACGAACACTTTGCAGGGTTAAGCCTCAACTTATATTTCCTTAACCTTTCAAATAATTTCCTCAATACTTGGACATGATTCTCTCCTTCTCTGGATTTAGCGATCATGTCATCCACGTATACTTCAATCTCCTTGTGCATCATATCGTGAAATAAAGTCACCATAGCCCTTTGGTAAGTGGCACCAGCATTCTTTAACCCAAATGGCATGACTTTATAGCAGAACATCCCCCATGGTGTAACAAATGTCGTCTTCTCCTTATCTTCTTGCGCCATTTTTATCTGATTATAGCCTGAGAAACCATCCATAAAGGAATATATGGAGCTACGAGCTGCATTGTCAACTAACATGTCTATATGTGGTAGAGGAAAATTATCTTTAGGGCTAGCACGATTTAAATCCCTAAAGTCCACGCAGACTCAAATTTTGCCCTCCTTTTTGGGTACCACTACTATGTTGGACACCCACTGCGGATACTTGACCACCTCTAGGAAACCAGCGTCCCATTGTTTTTCAATTTCCGCCTTTACTTTGATCAAAACTTCTGGATGTGTTCTTCTTAGCTTTTGCTTAATCGGTCTGCAACCTTCTTCCAATGGTACACTATGTACTACGATATTCGTATCTAAACCAGGCATGTCCTCATAAGACCAAGAAAAACATCCATATAATCTCGAAGCAGTGCAATCAAGTCTTCTCTTTCCTTCTGTGTGACCAAATTTCCTATCTTGATCTCTCTCTGGCTTTCTTCAGTACCCACATTTATGGTTTCAAGTTCCTCCTTAGCGGGCTTCCAGACCTGTTCGTGTTGTTCTATTAATTTTGTGAATTCCCTAATGCTATTTTCATCCCCTTCTTCCTCTTCTACAACTATTACGTGTTCTTTAAAATTCGGCCATTCATTCTCAGTGTAAAGTGCAAGTGGTGTTGTGGAAGTTCCGCTTTCAGGGTTCATTCTGAAAACCAATGGAGCTTCTTGGGTCACCCAATTCTGGAACTTCTCTCCCTTGGCTAGCTTCCGAATACAAGCAGAGGTCGTAGCTTCCTCCAGAGCATAGATGGTTAACTGTGGTAGCTCTTCATCCCTTTCTTCTGACTGAGTCTTCTTGATAATGCCCTTGACTTCCTCCTCTTCCACAATATTTATGCTCATAGATGACAGCTTTTGAAGAGAGCTTTCATGTCCTGGATCAGGTTGTATGACATACGCTGCCTTTGGGAATGAGACCCTGATCGGAGGAATGACTAAATTTTCTTCTTCAGGCTTCCTTCCTTCAATCCTCGCCATTCTCTTCTCCCTTCTTGCCACAGCAGCCCGCTGGTAATCCTCCTTTCTAGGCTTATACCCTAGACCAAACCTTTGTTCTGCAGCCTTCAACTTTGTCATACCACTCCACTCGACCTTCCTTTTTCTTGCGCCAAATCGGGCAGAAATCTTGTGCTTTAAAAGGCTTTTAGCGGCCATTTTAGTAGCCTCTGAGATCCCTGGTTTCCTTCTTATATTATTCTCAGGCACCCACTCAGTATTCACAACCTCGAACGCATGCAGGTTTCCATCCACACAATCTTCAGCTTCAATGAAAGGGACCGCCACATTTTTCATCATCGATATAGTTTCTTCGGCCTTAACGGTAACCAGGACACCATCGGCAATGTACTTCAAACATTGATGCAGTGAGGAGGTAACCGCTCCTGCAGCATGTATCCATGGTCTTCCTAATAACATGCTATAGGAAGGGTGGATGTCCATCACCTGAAGGGTCACCAAAAAGACTTTTGGGCCTATAGCTAGTTCAACTTCGATCGACCCCAACACTTGCCTTGGTGAACCATCATATGCTCTAGCCATTATCACACTTGGCTGCATATGGGAAGGATCTACTGGCATCTCATTCAACATATGTCTTGGCAACACATTAAGAGCTGAGCCATTGTCAATGAGAACTTTATCAATGAGGCAATCCTTGCATTGGACTGTGATATACAAAGGTTTGTTGTGGCCTGTTCCTTCAGCGTCAAGTTCATCCTCAGTGAAATACAAGTAATTTGAAGCATGAATTCGCCCTACCAGATGCTCCATAGTCTTTTGCTCAATATCTTGAGGCACATAAGCCTCATTTAGTACCTTCTGTAAGGCATTACGATGCGGCTCAGAACTAAGTATTAAAGACATAATGGAGATCTTGGCAGGGGTCTTTTTTAACTGGTCCACCACACAGTACTCACTATGCTTCATCAGCTTCAAGAACTCGTTCGTCTCTTCCTCTGTCACAGGTTTGTTTACCTCTAACTCTTTTCCAAAGCCCATTACCTCTTTACCCTTAGCCTTTCTTTGATTTGCCAACTCCTCAAGCGTGAAACAACGACCGCTTCGGGTCAAACCAGCTATTTCACCTTGAAAGAAAGGAGCTTCACCATTTGAGGTGACAACATAATTTCCGGGTGTTGCCTTATAGTCTACCTCCTTTGCATACGAGGGCTTATACAACACCAACCTCGATAGCCCACTAGCTGTTGATTGGATTCTACATTTCTCTATTCCTGCTACCTCTCCACTACTTCCCATACTCTCTATCCTTAGCTCCCCCAAAGTCAACATCCTCGTGACCCTTTGATGGAATTCGGTACACTCATCAATGTGATGCCCTTTTTCATTATGGAATGGGCAAAAGTCATTTTCGCCCATATCATGCTTGGTTGATCTCATCAAATGTCCAGATTGCACCAACATACTGTATAATCTGGTCATAGTCACCTTGAGAGCCCTTACTTTGCTATCAGTTTCTACTGCATTTACCCCACTACTTCCTGCAGCATGCTTGGGCAAAGGATTCAGGTTCACATTGGGTGGATCCTCAATGGTGATCCATCCGATCTTGATCAATTGCAATACCTTCCTCTTAAACGCTACACAGGTCTCGATGCTATGACCTGCATTACCAGCATGGTATTCGCAAGTTAAATTGGGGTTGTGCCAGGCAGGGAAAGGTGCCTCAAAGGGGGTAGTGGTAGGGGAGCAATATGTCCGATGTTTAGCAACTACGTATATAACTCCTTTAAGGTCATGGGCAAAGGTGGTAGTTGTTCTTCCGGTTGTTGATAATCTCTCCTTTGGAAATTATTTTGGTTATGGGCGGGGAATTTTGGGTAAAAAGGCTGGTTTGAAGTAGTGGGTTTGGAAAAGTTGATGCTGGCAATTTGGGGTGCATGTGTTTGGTAGCTTTTGTAACTTTTGTCTTTCCCCTTGTACCTGTCCTCCAGATTATTCACCTCAACTTCTTTTCTTTTCCCGACAAAACCCCTCTTCTTTACGGGTTCCACAATTCTTCCGCTCCGGATTCCTTGCTTAATCCTCTCAGCAATTCGCACCGCATCAAAAAAATGTTGGGCAGAGCTACCCATCAGATGCTCATAATATGGGGCTCTAAAGGTATTAGCAAACAGATTCACCATTTCTGTTTCTATCAACGGTGGTTGTACATTAACAGCCTGGTCTCGCCACCTTTGTGCATAAGCCCTTACTGACTCCTGAACTCCTTTCTCCATGGTAATCAAACTAGTCCTATCAGGAGCAATCTCCATATTGAACTTGTACTGCTTTAAGAAAGCATCTGCCAAGTCTGCCCACTTTCTAATCCTGATGTTATCTAACCTCATATACCAGCTAAGGGTCGACCGTGTCAAGCTGTCCTGAAAGAAATATATCAACAATTTATCATCATG
This sequence comes from Salix brachista, assembly GCA_009078335.1. Lineage (NCBI taxonomy): Eukaryota > Viridiplantae > Streptophyta > Magnoliopsida > Malpighiales > Salicaceae > Salix > Salix brachista. Next base: position 9,206,639 of record CM018588.1, on the reverse strand, counting down.
TATGACCTCCGCCATCTTGTTATAGTAGGAACGAAGATGAGTTTTTGGGCATTCTATCCCAGTATACTTGATAAATTCTGGAACCCTGAACTTCCGCGGTATCACGATGTTAGGAACCAAGCATGCTTCGGCTGCTCTAACTGGGTTAGATAGATCATTACCTTCAACTGCTCTTATCCTTTCTTCTAGTGCGGACCACTTGTCATATCCTGCATGGTCAGAGAATCTAGCGTCTTGTGGTTCCTCATCTATCAAATCCAATGTAATAGGGATTGGGATGGGCCGAGTGGATTCGGGCTGCTTCTTTGGTGAGCTTGTCCTTAAAATGTGAGGTGCCCCCGGGCTTTGAATTGCCGGTGGTGCTTCATCCGTCTGAGCTGACGTTCCCTCTCCATCTCTTGTTCTTAACGCCTTCTCGAGCAGGCTGGCTAAACGTGCCACATCGTTTTGGACTGCTTCGAGGTCTTTTTGGTATGGAGACTCTGGCTCGGCTCTTTCTTCATTTTCCATTCTTCTTCTTAAACGAGTGTTGTGGACTTTCGCAGGGGGACCTATGTTTCGTAGTTGAGCTATGCATGAATGTATAAAAGAATGTAAAATGTATGTGGTATGATGAACATGCTTGTATGAATGTATATACAATGCAATGGATTTATCTTGTGAACAATTAATGGCCAAACACTTGATAGAATATGGGTTTCTTGTCACATTGCCGCTAGGAGTACTACTTTTTGGGTCGATGCTTGAGTCATATTCACCAAGAGACAGAATTTGCATAAGAGATGGGTCAACGCCCTTTTTATTGAATGGATAAGCTTGCTACATTTTTGAAAACACAAAGAGGAAAAGCAAATTAAAATCCTTCTTCTGACACATCTTTAGCCAAGGGTAGGAAAGCGGATCCGCGGTTCTCGATTGTCTCCAAGAAAGCATCGGTCTCTGCTAGACTTCGCTGATAATGGATGATGTCTCTCCCCACATTTCTTGCATTGGTTCTAACAACCCGAGCGTGCACAGCAGCTTCATCCATTTGTTCATCCATCCTGGACATTTTTTCAATAAGCAACATGTTGGTTCTGTTCAATGAAGTATTATTAGCATCAATTTGATCCTTGTGTTTTTCTATCAATGCTAGTTTCTCGTCCAGATGCTTCACCTTTTCTCTCTCCTTATCGAGCTTAGTCCTCAGAGTTCTTATTTCACTTTCCTTGATTGCTAATTCTGCTTCCACAACTTCATCTTCCATGGATTCCGCAAAACGACTTTCCGACATTACATATTTCTTATGCAATTCTTCATACTTTTCAATTTTATCCATCAGCTCACACTGAACTTCTGTAAATTTCTCTTGGTAGTATTCTATGCTCTCTTGGCATTCATTATGTTCGATCTTCAATGCGTCGAGTTCAGAGCAACTTTGCATCCACTTCAAATTCACCTCCGTTAATTCTCTCTCAATTCCCAACCTAGCATTCTCCTCTTCAGCCATCTTCAGCTCGAGCTTAGTTAGTCTCGCATCTCTAGACTGTAATTGCTCATCTAAAAATGCTCTTCTTTTATCTCCTTCCAACACCATTTTTTCCATCATCAACTTGTCTCTTCGGGTCTTGCTCAACTCCATCTGAAGCTTCTCAATTTGTCTCTTCAATTCTCCTTCACTGTCAACTCTTTTCCTCTTAACAGACTTTTCTTCAGTTTGTGGAGACTTTACTTCTTCATTGGTCGCGGCTGAGGCAACTAAGTCTCTCCATTTTGCATACCCTTCACTTGCACTGGGATCTCCCAAACCTTTTATTTCCAACAAAACTAGATGTTTCCAATCTTGTTTGATGGCTCTTACGACTTCTTGTGCAACAGGATCTTTAAACAAACCAAGAAATTGAGCAATTCCTTTGGTCCTTGGAACGAATTGCATGCCCCCATGTTGTCTTACCACGAGAGCAGGAGCATAACTCACATAGCCGGTAATCCCTACCAACGGAACCCAGCATCTTTGCCCGCAACTCATCAAGACATTCACTGCTTTAACCCAAGGGGCTATCCATTTGAAACCACCACTAGATATAGCTTTTAGCTTTTCCACCCAACTTTGGTTGTCTAGATCTCTCCATTCTTCTTCCTCCACTATCCTCAATGGTTTTTGGTTGAACCACCAAAAATTGTTAAAGACAGGTTTTTTGGTTTCAATGTGACTAACCATCCAGATATATAGCAGCTGCGTGCAACATCTCACTGCTCCTTTCCCGGCTCTTCGACAATGGTTAAGTGTTATGATGGTTTCGGCCAACACAGAGGCCACAGGGTTGATTTGTGTATTCTCATATTCCACATAAGCAGCAGCAGCTTCTAAGCTTACTATACCCGTCTGGCTTGGGAATAACACAAGGCCAAATATGCCTAATGCAATCAATCTTTCTTTCTCTGACCCCGACTTCTGTTCTAGTTCTAACTCTAGCAGCTTCCATCTCAGGCCAGGCAGCCTTCTTTTCTAATGACCTTTCCAAGTTGGGGATCCTGAGCAGTTTCGACAGTTCAGGAATGACCTTGTCAGATCTCAAAGGGAAATAAATTTTGTATAGGTCATTCGGAAATTCAGTCAACATCCCGTATTCCTCCATATTAGGACATAGATCTATGCTCCCAAAAGAAAAACAACGGTAGTCAGTGTCCCAAAAATGAACTAGAGCTCGCACCGCTGGGCTTAAAACGTCCACCTTTGCAATCTCAATCAGGTGTCCGTATTTTCTGAAAAATGCATCCTTATCCACATCCTGAAAATGAGTTGTTAACTTGTTCACCTCATTTATAACGCAATCCAGATTCTTGATTGGTGATAGCCTCATAGCATTGCCTTTAAGGCAGTCTCCTTCAGTCAATTGCGATAATTCAGAACTTTTCCCATACTCCATGACGGAAAGATTAGTGGTTGTGGCCATTTCGTTCACAAGACCTGTAAAGCAAAGATGCTTTTTAGGTTTTTTCCATTTTATGTAAAAGATATTACGGAGCATACATCCTAACGATAGGTTCTAGTTCCTTTACGTGAGACATAGGGTAGGTTTACTACTTGGTCTCTAAAGAGGGTCTCTTGTTGTCCCAGTGATCACCCTCGTAAAGGCGATATGGGGGTTCAGCAGATAGTGATATGACACGTATACCAATCACTACCAGTCTAAACACTCAGCAAAGAGTTGGGGTTTACACAAACTTTAACCTTAACTCAAGTCATAGGTAAGCTGCTAGTCCCCCACTTAACTTAAAGTTTAGTGTGTGCTCTCAAAAATAATAAAAAAAGTGATGCATGATGACAGGATGTAGAGATGCATGCTAAAGCTTATAAATAATCCATAGCAACATGAAAATAAATAAATAAATAAACAAATAAAACATATCATAAACAAATAAAAAAAATTGTCAAGCTTAGCCCAAGTCCCCAGCGGAGTCGCCATTTTGTCGCACCCCAAAAAAAATAAATGGTAATGCGGCGTCGTGACGACTCTTCCCCGTGTGCGGGGATTCAATGTGTCGGGGGGGTTATCTATTTTCGTAAAAAAAGGGAGTCGTCACCTAGTATTAATGGTTACTAGGAAACCTAAAACTGGTCTTTCAGAGATTCTAGGGTAAGGGACTGGTTGCGTAAAGGGAAGGTTTTAGCACCCCTAGTACGCCCTACCTAAGGTAAACTGCTTGACGTTTTGGTTTGCTTATGATTTGCTATGCCTTTGAAAAAAACCATATGTTAATTAAATGGCTAATGGGATATCATTCCCACCGAATATTTTGGATATCAACCCCTTAGGATTTATTTATCCAAACATCAACAGTGAATAATAACATATCATTCCCGTCGAATATTTTGGATATGAACCCCTTAGGATTTATTTACCCAAATACCAACAGTGAATAATAGCATATCATTCCCGCCGAATATTTTGGATATTAACCCCTTAGGATTTATTTACCCAAATACCGATGGTGAATAATAAATTCCCAAAAAAGATTTTATATTTTTTGACATATTGGCCAATACCGTTTGGATTTTACAAACATGTTGTAAAATCTCAAAATGCAAGAAATGATTTTTTTTCTTTGTGAAATCCATGCTAAAACTCATATTTTTTGGAAACCCCAAGATAATATATATTTTTTTTCAAATAAAATAATTTTTTAAAACATGCTAGTGTATTGGCCGTATGCAAGAAAACAACACATTTTTTCTTTAACAAAAATATTTTGAAAAATTTGTATTTTATATATATATATATATATATATATATATATATATGCTGGGCTGTCAGCCCAGCACATGGGGGCTGGGCTGCCAGCCCGCCTGCTGGCTGGGCTGACTGCTAGCCCACATACTGGGTGGGCTGAGCTGGTCTGCCAGCCCATATACTTGGTGGGCCGGTCTTAAAACCATAAAAAAGGGGTTGGGCATCCAGCCCATTAGGACTGGAAGCCCTGCCTTCTTCTGGGCTGGGCCGGGCACAAAACTCGGCCCGGCCCGACCCGGCGGGGAGTGAATGAATTCACTCCCCGCACATGCAGCTTAAGAAGATGAACAGATTATCACGAATTTTCGAGTATGATGGAATGCTTACCTGTTAACACCTTTGTGTAGAGGACGTCGAGGTGGTTCTTCTGGTCGTGGTGGCGTCGGAGATGGTGGCCTGAGGTGGTCGGAATAGTCGTCAGAAGGCAGACTGTCACGTTGCAGACGATGCCGTTGGCTGCTGCTTCTTCACCTAAGATGATGGAAGAATTGCTGGGGTTGAGGGGCGGCTTATGTTGATGAGAAGGAATGATATGGGTGGTTGACAGCGTGGTGGTTGCCTGCCGAGAATGAGAAAAGGAAAACAGGTGTCTGTTTTTTAGAGAGAGAGGCAAAGGAAAACGAAGGGAATGGCTCCCAGTTTTTGCCTCTTTTGCTGCGTTTTAAAAAAAACTGAATACCACGTGATTTTCTTTTTTCTTTCAACATGCAGACTGCTATTTATAGCAGAGAAGGCTTGAAGTCGCAGTGTTTAAGGAAAGTCTTTAATGCAGATAGCAAATTGAAAAATCAGAGGAGAATCAGGCAGACGATCCTGATTTGTCTGTTAAGGAAAACAATCACGACTAATAAGGAAGAAAATTTGATTGACTGTTGCTGACTGATGGAGATGAAACGGGAAAAAAAATCCATGGTTGATGAAATGAAATCCTGATCTGCTTTGCTGTGAAGGAGATGAATCGGGTAATAAAATCAACATTGATGGGAATAAATTTGAGTTGCCTTGCTGTGATGGGGAAGAAAATCGACACTGATATAGGAAGAAAATTTGGATTGATTTGCTGAAAATTCAATGCAAGGCAACGGCATAGTGCATGCTTATTTAAAAAAATGCAGATTTCAAAATTGAAGGAAAAAATCTGATTTGGTCCTTTAAAAATTCTTTAATTGCACCCAATTGGATTTAAACTTGTGACTTTTGCAATTAAATCCCATCAAAAATTCAATCTCAACCTTGACTTTGCGCGACTTTCGAATCTGGCCCTCGGCTCCTGATTTTCGCGATTTAACCCTCAATCGACCATTAAACTCTCAATTTGCTCAATTTCGCCCTTGAACAAAAATCTATTTTTTTGAAATATTTTTCGAAACATAAAAAAATAAAGAGTCAAAAATTGTGTAGCAACAACTTTCATTTCACACCACCAAAGATGGACTTACTTTGTGTTTTAACCAAAGCTATATTTAATACAAAGATAAATTCTAATAAAAATTAAAAGTCAAAACTAAGAATATAGATACATAAATAAAAATAAAATATTTAAATTTGTACCAAAATTACTGAAAAATAAAGATATCGAAACTAAATCAAGAAAAAAAAGAATTATTTATTTTCCCCTTACAACACTTTTAATTTTTTTAATTTAATCCTTCCATTTAAATTATTTAAATATTTTGTTTTCATTTCGGCCCATATACTTTTAATTTTTTATTTTAATTCTTTTATTTCTTATATATATTTCTAAATAGTCTCTATTTTTTCCATGTTTATATATATACACTCTTAATTTTGGTTTTTAATTGTTCATTTTAGGCCAAAAAAAAAATCTAATATATTTAATCTATTATAATTTTACTAATTAAATATTAAGATAATCAATTAAAACATGCACAAAATCAGTCAATTTTTTTATATAAAAAAAAACTCAGCGCAGCGCGTGGGCAAATAACCTCGTTGCCTTGCATAATATATCGACAAAAATATCCCATCGGTATACTTTTTTGCAATGCCACACTAAACAGTGACACGAAGAGAGGGAATAGTTCCCATTGCGTTTGTAGTATACCGATATAAACATTTCATCAGCATACACATTTGCCACATTAAACATGTGGTAAGGAGAAAGGGAACAATTTCCATCGCCTTTATAAAATACCGACAAAAACATCTTATTAGTATTGTCATTGGTGTGAAACATTGTCGTACACCAAATTATATTTGTATTCTCCATATGTTCATCTTGCAAATACTTGGATTGATAGCTGCAAAAATAATACCAGTTCATGTCATAATAATAAGATAAATATTTATTTGGAGTGAATTTCAGCAATAAATATAACATTATAGTTTATGACAATACACTTTCATGTTTCGCAAATCAGTTCAAGTTGTCAATTCTTCAATTGACTCATCGTCAACTCTATCATAATGTTCAATGTTGATTTCATTGATATCATCATCTTCATCGACTTGTATATGTTTGTTGGAGCTCAGAACAACATTTAACTCCTCAACATCAACAAAAATATTCTCGGCGACATGAAAATTTGATTTTTTTCTAATTCAATGGATGAAGCAACTTGATATAAATCAACTAACTTGCCAAGTTGAAAGATGTTATCTCCCATATTTGATCCATGATTACCGACTCGAACAACATCGACATATCCTCTGGTTTGTTTTTCATTACAGATAAACAATCAACTCATGAACGATCCTTTCTAAAAGAAGAAATTTGTTGTAATAAACTTGCTAACATTGTTTAGCAAAAACAAAGACATCGTCAACATTGTTAAGTCTATCCTTCAAATTAATTTCCACCGAACCATCTTGGGGATCTGCTTTGATTCTTCTAGCAGTGGTATCATATGAATTGTATTTGTAATAAAAATACTCTATTATGCTTGCTATTATATTGAAATTTGATTCCTCTTATAATTTCTCATAATAGTCAACTTTAACTCATTAGAAGTTGATCCCTTAACCTAAACCCTAATGTCATATATCTTTCCACCATACCAATATTCCTTTGCATGAAACATGTTTCCTTTGAAGAAATACTCGTTATAGCACTTTACCTTTCTTTTAAGACCCAAACTTAGTAAGGAAAAAGTAGCATTGGCTTGCCCTCCTAATTTATAAACTTGATACATAAAATACAACCATGAGCCATTAACAAGAAACCAAATATACCAATAGATAATAATAATTAAATAAAGCTTATATATGTTTTGAACAACGTAAAAAATTATTCATCTTTTAGTAGAAAAACATAGGATTCAGTCAGATATGAGTTTTTGAATAGTAAATATTGATAATGTTGCCTACAAGGTATTTAACTATGTATTAGAGTAAATGATTTTATTATATGAGATAAATCATATAGTAATAACAAATTTTAAGTTGTGTACTTAATAAAAGATCTCAGTTCATTGCAGTGTAATTGATTCTTGTTTTCAACCTAATTAACACAATGGTATCAGTTCATCGCAATGCGTTCCTAGAGAATCAAATCAACATATGGTTTGAAGGAGTGTAATATAAGGAAAATTTATCCTTGGACACCAACACAATTGAAATAAAATCAAATGACAATGTGAAGCTAATTAATCTTAAATAAGTTAGATTGAGTTCATTCAAGAACCAAAAACTACAAGAATATATCTTCCATGTTAAAATAAAAAGTTTAGAAGTATTATTGATCAAAGGTGCCAAAATTTAGGCTTTACATGTGTTTAAATAGTTCTAACAAACTACACTTAATGGATTCTTAACTTACAATTTTTCATTAACCTAATCATGAAAGTATTTCTCATTTTTTTAATGTGTTATATAGATCAATAATTCATTTATGCAATTAATGTCCATTTTATGGTTGATATGAGATGAATGAATGTAGATGAAAAGATGAATATGGATTGGATGAAACATCAAAGAGAAAGTATAAGTCTTTCTCATTTTTTTTTTCATTTTCACCTTGGCTAACCTTTTTGGTTTGCTCAATCCATCCAGCATTTCAACAAAGTAACCAATACTCTAGTTATCTCATCTAGATACCATTAATTCTAGTAAACCCTACATGGTTTCTAGTTTAATCTGGCATTCCTACAACAAAGTCAACATTTTGGTTATACCATTTACTCTAGTTAACTCAATATGGTTGCCAATTAATTTTTAATATTCCTATATAGAAGTCAACATTTTGGTTTTGCCTTTAGGATACCGTCTACTCTAGTAAACCCAACATGTTTACCATCAATTCCTAATGCTCCTATATAGAAGCCAACATTCTGGTTATCCCTTTAGATAGCATTTACTCAAGTCAACCAAACATTGTTGTCAATTAATTGTTTTTTCCTTCTTTCCTTATCAACACATAGTAATCGACCTTTACATTTACAATTTTAAATCAATACAACACAATTACATTTTGTAAATAAACTTATGTTAAGGTACAAAGTTCCTACTTGAAGACTATGCATGCAATGTCCCCTATATCACATAAAGGTTCATTATTAACATTCTAGATTCAATTCAAAATCAGCATTTCATTTCAAGTTCTTATCAAATCATTATTTCTTTATGATTTATACATTCAAGTCTATCTTTACAATACCTATTATTTAAATACTTACATTCATCATCTTCTTTCACTAATTTGAAAGTAAGTCATATTACCTGATTCAATTATCCCTTTATGAGCACTATTTTCATTTTTTTTTCATAACTCAAGTTTTATACATTTTTACAAAATTTTAAAAAAACTCTAACATGTTCAAATCATAAATGCACACAACAAGTTTGTTAGAAAAACAATTCATGGAACAATCAAACACCCCAAAACAATACATATACTACAAAAGTATGAAAAAATATTAACATTTTAAAATTGTGTTCGAATTAAAAAAACATAGATTTGCTTACTTAGGATGGAAAATTCTTAAATAAAATTTGAGAACATGAATGTTTTTAAATTAAATGTTGTGGTGGCTAGAAACATTATGAGACAGTGAGGTGTGGTTGTTTTTCCTTAAAACAAACTAGACAAGGAAGAAGTAAAAATATGCGAGGGGAGAGAGAATGATTGAGCGACAAGTCATATATTAAATACTACTGACAAAAGATACTGATACAATTATTCTAATGGTAACTTCGTCAACCATTCTGTCCATAGAAGTGTCACATCACCGTAAGATTTGCCTTCTTGATTATTGCTATCATGTCGTCTGTAATGTGATTAGTATATACCGACAAAATACTTCCATCATTATATTCATGAATGAATTTTACCTTTAAGATAACTTTGTTAGTATCATCGTCTATAAAACTTAAATGCCATCCTTCTATTAGGTTTTTTTAATTCTTTATATTCCCATTGTAATTTCTTCATAATATACCGATGACATATTAGTCTTTGTATTTACCAATGGGTTGCATGACAGTGTTTACCGATGAATTACATGGAAAAAAAAATTCAGTCAAAAAAATTTCACCTCAATATACCGATAAAAAAATGTCATCTATGTTTCCTTATGTATTTTCCAATTTTCTGGTAGTGTTCATTAGCAAGAAAATTGCCAAAAATAAAAAGAGTTACAACCCTACTTTAACCTATGCAAAACATCATGTAACAAACCAAAATAGGAAACAAAAAGCTTACCTGGGTAAGAGATGGTTATTGGTTATTGATTGTTGGTGCCATTGGTGTTGGTGGTGGCCCGCAGTGGTCTCTAGAGGAGAAAGATGGTTGGTTGGGAGCTAAGCAAAATGGTGTGTAAATAATGATTTTTTTGGTTTACTTTTCACTCGGATTTCTCCTTTATGTTTGCAAAACATTCACCCTAGCCATATGATTGGCTTACATTTGGTGGCTCCATCAATGATAGTGGAAGCTCAGAATGTTCACTTAAGGAGGAGAAATATGGCTAATTGGAAAACTAATACGATATTTTGAAATACTTGTTTTGTGGCTTACTTTCCACCTTTATTTCTCTCTTATTTTTGCATCAAATTCACCCTATTTATAGAGAATTAAAGAGAAATATATGGTATTTATTAGGAATAAATCTTAAGTTGGCTTTTTAGGATAAGATCTCAATCTTGATTGTATGTTACATGACCACATGATAACGAGGTTAAGATTAGTTTGTATTAGAGCAAGACTCCAAAAGGTGGTCATATCCTTTTAAATTTATCATTTTCCTAATGTTCATAAGTTTTTTAAAGTGTTTGCGTCAATTTTCTTCTTATTCTTCTTTTTTTTATGTCATACTAGTAAAAAGATTTAATATTTCATTTTGTTCCTTTGTCTAAACATGTTAGCATAAGAGAAAAAAAGATTATTCAAAGTTTGTTCCAACTTTTCTGCAGAATCACAAAACAAACATTTGACCAACACTTTAAGCAAATTAGACCATTCATCCGCTACATAAAAACACCTAAATCTTATCGATAGTGGAGGTAAGACAAAAGAAGTGAATAAATTCAACAAGTATTATGAGAATTATATGGGGAAAAAAACAAAAAATAAACTATTTATTATGTTAGAAAGGGTGAGGTCAAGTTTGTATTTCTCACTAAAAGACAATTATTTTACTTGTTGTTACGATATCGCGGCCGTAAAAATTAATTACCCTATCTTAAAATACATCAAATAGTATATAGTAAGGGATCGCTCCCACGAGAAAGGTTTAGTTTAGATTTTCTTGCAATTAAGGGGTTTGGTTGGTGATTATATATACTAAAACAAAATTAAACAATAATTTTTTTTAATAAAACTAAAATTTATCAAGAAAACAAACTTGGTTGCAAGTAAACATCTACCTATGGAAAATCAGAACCAATCCTTGAAATGAACTTCAATTTATATTCTGAATATTTATCTTTTCTTAATGTTAGTTAGTTAACATTTTCATTGTATTACTAACCGTAATCAAAAAACAATCATAATGTCCGCAAAAATGATTTAATTCAATGGAAGCCTTAAAAATTAGATAAATTGATTAACCTATAAAACATAATTCTCTGCAGTTCATGTTGATTTGTTCAAATGTTCTTCCTAAGATTAATAATGTAGATTTGCTACAATTATTAAACTCAGTTGTTTCACAAATTATATACCACAACTCCGGTTATGATAACAAACTTAGTAATAGATTGTTCACAATAACAACTTAGAGATTGTTGTAGCCATTAAAATAAACAATCATAGGAAAAATAAGCATAGACAAACAAACATATTCATTCATCATATAAACTAAAAATAAGTGGAAGAATAAATCTCACAGTTCTTGAAATCTGAAGATTTTATGTCCTTGAAACCAAGAAAAATAGTTTAGCCTTACATATCTATTGAACAACTATTACAAGAAATGAAAGAATGCTTGAATTTGGGTTTTTAGGAGACAGTATTTATGCTTCTCTATTGTAGTCACCCCCTCTCTCTTATTGTTTTTCTTTTTGCCTTTCTTTTTATAGCCTAGGAAACCCTAGTTTGTGCTTTACTAAATAGTCCTCCCTTAAGTAGACAATCTTATATTTAAATACTTTTGTTGCTACCCAATTTTTGACTCTTTATTTTTATGTTTCGAAAAATTATTTCAAAAATACATATCTTGGTACAAGGGCGAAATTGAGCAAATTGAGAGTTTTATGGTCGATTGGGGGATAAATCGTGAAAATCAGAAACCAAGGACCAGGTAAGGAGATCGCGCAAAGTTAAGGTTGAGATTGAATTTTTGATGGGATTTAATTGCATTAAATCAAGTTTTAAAGATTTTTTAAAGGACCAAATCATATTTTTACCTTCTTTTGATTTTTTGAAATCTGCATTTTTAAAAATAAATATGCACTGTTCCGGCGTGTGTGCATTTGAATTTTCAGGCGAATTGATCGGCAGGGCAAATCATTTTCTTCCTATTTCAATTTGATCTTCTTCCCATTTCCTCTCCGACACAGCAAGGCAGATCAAAATTCTTCCTATAAATCGTTATCTTCTTCCCAAATTTATCTCCGAAAAATTGACGTCCTAATTCTCCTCTGATTGCATTCAATACACTGCATTAAACGCTGATTAACGGCAGTCTTCTCTGCTATAAATAGCAGTGCACACGGTGAGAAAAGAGGAGGAGAAAGAAAGAAAAAGAGAGGAGAAGAGGGAAGGAAAACAGAGAAGAGATTGTTACAGGAAAAATACAAAAAAAACACAGAGAAATAGAAATTTGCAAGGCCATCATCTTCCTGCCTTCCCCTGCATTATTTTTCCGTTTTCCTCTGCTTCCATCTCTCTAAAACCAGACCACCATCCTCTCTCTCCTTCTCGGTGCAGCAACTCCGGCCACCCACTCCGACCACCACACTTCGTCTATACGACACCGGCCTCTCCCCCACCACTCCAGCAACCCAGACAGCTAGCTCCGGCGAAGAATCAGCAGCGAACGATAGCAACTGCAACGCCACCGTGCACCTTCCGACGTCCACTCCGGCCACCACAGGCCACCATTTCTGACGAAACCTCGACCATAAGAACCACCTCGATCTCCTCTACCCAACGGTATAAACAGGTAAGCATTTCTTCACACTCGAAAATTTCCAAATCACTGTGCATCGTCTTCTCTGCATGCGGGGGAAATGAACTGATTCATTTCCCCTGCGGGCCGGGTTGGGCCGGGCTTTGTGCCCGGCCCGATCCATGAAAAGGGCCCCAGCCAAAGTGACTGGGATGGAAGCCCACATGCCGAAGCCCAGCCCAGCGGGCGGGCTGGCAGCCCAGCCCCTATGTAGGTGGGCTTACAACCAGCCCACCGAAAATAATAAAATTATAAATAAATAAAATATAAAAATACAAATTTTCCAAAAAATATTTTTGTTAAAGAAAAAATATTTTGTTTTCTTGCATAAGGCCAATACACTAGCATATTTTAAAAATTGTTATTCTTTTGAAAAATATATTTTATCTTGGGTTTTGAAGAGAAAATGAGTTTTAGCATGGATTTCGCAAAGAAAAAAATCATTTCTTGCATTTTGAGATTTTACAACAAATTTGTAAAATCCAAAGGGTATTGGCCAATATTCAAAAAAATATAAAAATCTTATTTTTTTCTTTTGGGAATTTATTATTCACTGTCGGTATTTGTGTAAATAAATTCTAAAGGGGTTAATATCCAAAATATTCGACGGGAATAATATACTATTATTCACTGTTGGTATTTGGGTAAATAAATCCTAAGGGAATAATATCCAAAATATTCGACGGGAATGATATGCTATTATTCACTGTTGGTATTTGGGTAAATAAATCCTAAAGGGGTTAATATCCAAAATATTCGACGGGAATGATATGCTATTATTCACTGTTGGTATTTGGGTATATAAATCCTAAGGGATTAATATCCAAAATTTTCGGCGGGGTAATATCCCATTTGCCATTTAATTAACACATTTTTTTTAAAGCCATAGCAAGTCATAAACAAGCCAAAACTTCAAGCAGCTTACCTTAGGTAGGGCGTACTAGGGGTGCTAAAACCTTCCCTTTACGCAACCAGTCCCTTACCCTAGAATCTCTAAAAGACCAGTTTTAGGTTTTCTAGTAATCATTAATACTAGGTGGCGACTCTCCTTTTTTTTAATCCCCCCGACACATTGAATCCCCGCACACGGGGAAGAGTCGTCACGACGCCGCACTAAAATTCATTTTTGGGGTGCGACAGAATGGCGACTCCACTAGGGAAATTGGACTAGGCTTGATAAATTTGTTTGTTTATGATATGTTATATTTTTTTTTATATTGCTATGGATAGTTTATATTATTTTTTTTAGAAGTTAGCATGCATCTTTACATCCTGTCATCATAATATGCCTTGTCATGCATCACTATTATTATTTTGAGAGCACACACTAAACTTTAAGTTAAGTGGGGGACTAGCAGCTTACCTATGACTTGAGTCAAGGTTGAAGTTTGTGTAAACCCCAACTCTTTGCTGAGTGTTTAGACTGGTAGTGATTGGTATACGTGCCATCCCGCTATCTGCTGAACCCCCATATCGCCTTTACGAGGGTGATCACTGGGACAGCAAGAGACCCTTTTTAGAGACCAAGTAGTAAACTTACCCTATGTCTCACGTATAGGAACTAGAACCAATCATTAGGGTGTATGCTCCCTCCATTTTGTTTTGCATTAAGACAAACTCTTCTCGAAGCATTTTGGAATTTAAGATTTATGAGTGACATAGTGGCTATCACGTAAGAAATGTTCATTGTAGGGTTTAAGAAAAATCAATTTTTGTTTATCATGCAATTATTACGATCACGTGTGGGTCTATCAAAAAAAAAACTAATATAATAGAACTAATAGAGTACCCAATACTAATTTAATAGGCTATATATAATAGAAACTGTATTCAAGATTTTGTATAGGAGCTCAGATTCCAGTCCTTTCGTTAGAGGTAAGCATAGTTGGAATCTCTTCCTGCGGCGAATAAAGGAAGAAAAAGGGCTATCTAATGGATATAATGCAAGCAAGGAATCCTCTTTTTGAGATTAAAGTCCCACTGCATGAAATCAGTCTACTTGATATAATACTAAGCATGAAATCAGTCGCTAATTTCTATTTAACAATAAGCCCAGTGAAAGTCCTTCTTTTCTGATTCAAGTAGAAGACCTTTCCTTTTCTATTAGAAGCTAAGCGTAGAAGCTGCTCTTAGCTAGAATATAGAGATAAGCTCTGTTTGTATTCCTGACTAACTCCCTTTACTTGAGTTGAGTAATTTGCTAGTGATGGTGTAGGACTCTCCCCTAAAGGACTCCTACTCAGCTATTCTCCATTTCCATTAAGACATTAATCTTATCCTTTTTAGAGTAAAATGAAACTATAAAAAGCGATTTCTTTTTGCTAGGATAGTCGCGCTTCCCTGGCCTTTGGACTCATCTTTCTGACTCAGGAATAACGGGAGGGTAAAGTAAGATCTCTTCCACGCTCGTGCCCCATACCTGTTAAGGTAGGTTAACTTAACCCTTCGCTCTGCCCACTGGGACTAGTTTTTTTTGCTTTATCAGACTTCATTGTCATCTTTCCTGCTACGACCATGAGCGCTTCATCAGACTCGCCCGTAATCTTTGCTTTCGTTCGGTTCCGCTATTTCTGGTGGAGCGCGGTGGAGCGTAAGGAAATATATATACTTTCCTTTTGTAACATAATCAGAGAGATGAATAATTGCAAGAATTATTCATCTGTGTGGAAGTTAATCAGCAAAAGGCAAGTCAAGTTTTGGGGAGGATGTTATCGTCGGCAGTGTCAACAATAAATCATCGCAAGCATAAGCAAGATCAATGAGCAGCGATAATACAGAAATGATTGTTTGAGAAAAAATGTCGCATCGTCAATAATTTTCTTACGAAATCTCAGCGGCTATCACTTTGTTTTGGGATTTAAATCATCATTTCATTGAAGCATGTGTATTCCTTGTCTTTTTGTTGTTATGAAATCAAGAGATGTTTAACATTCTTATTTTTGACAAAACATTTTGATCAAACTCCAACATACAAAATTTAAAGTTTATAATTCTTGAAAATTAAAAGTATTTTGATTGCAGAATTGACCCAACTTGTGTTAAATAACATGATGACCAATACCAGGCGACCAAACAATTTTTTTGAGCCCATACATCGAGTTTTTGAACCACACAATGAACTAAGCTTTATTAGTGATGGATTCAATATTTATGGACCCGCGAATCATAACTCTTGCATGTCCAAATCATTACATTGGAGGAGGTCAAAAATTTATCAGTTAAAACCAACTTTGCTTGAAATGACAAAAGGCCATTTTTGTTTATCTCCTTGAAATATGTATCCCCTGTAAATCTCCAATATGATATTTCTTAACTAAAAAAAAAAATAAAAAAAAAAACCCCGACATGGATCACACCCTCACACTGGGGGCAAACACATTGGGGGCAAATTAGAGATTTTTGGTTTGAGAATACAGTCACAACATTAGAATCATCACAAGGGGGGATGTTTAAGAATGGAAACCCAACATTGGAGAACAAGCAAATTGAGGTATGACATGGCAAAAAAAAAATATATTGAACTATCCGTCGGTATTTGTGGTTGAACCTCATGTAAAAAATAAAAAATAAATGTACTATTGAAATTATCGAGTCTTCAAGATAAATTATCCATCAAATGAAGATCTTGTAGAATTGTTTTGTTAGACTCTATTGAATGCAACAAAAGCTGGGATAACATTAGATGACAAATGATGGTTTGAGTTTTAGCATTTCCTTTTATGTTTGAAATTGTCAATAAAAGGAATAACATGGTCGTAGAGATTCTTAGAGCATTGGTTGATTGATAAAAATCATGTTAAGATAATTAATGTATTTTTATATCATTTCTTCTACAAAGACAACAAGAGAAAAAGAGTTAACGACTAGATGATGGTGATCCTAGGTCTATGAAACCCTTAAACGATTGTTTTGAGCCATGTTTTAAAAGTCTTTCTTGATCAAGCAAGCAATTTTAACTGATAAGTGTTGTTCTTCAATATTGTTGGGGTTTTTCCATAAGGGTTATAATTTCACGAAGTAAGTTACAAGTTGTTATTCATATTGATAAAGCAAGTGCTGAAAAAGGAGACAAATTTTCAACTGAATCTCGGGTCTTTACTCGACACTCTAATGGTTTGAAAACCACAAATTATCACTTCATCATGTACTGTCAAAATAAATATACCCCCAAAATCAAAGATTAGAATTGAAACAAAAATAAACCCATAGAAAAAACGATTTCAAAATCATAATGGGTCAATTACTGTTTGCAAAAATAAGATAATTACAGGTTTGCATGCATTGAATATCGTGTATTGGGAATTTGACCAAATAAATTTTCAACAAATGACATCTCTTTTATTTTATTTCAAAAATTAGACTTTGGATGCACATGATCTTTTGAAATTGGTGACTTAATTTCAGAACAAGAAAGATTTGGCAAACAAAGAGAACACTGATCGGATTTGCAGAATCCTTGACATTGACAGTTCTTCATTGGAAAGCCTAGCAGCCAGAAGGCACAATGTGGATCTTGATAGAAATAGAAACAATTTCACATCAGCTCGGGGGCAAAGAAGCAGAAGCAAATGATGATTTAGTGAAATTCATCAATGAGCACCAACGGATTCAACTCAGGGCGACATTGCTTAATAAAGAGTGATGGTTTGATAAGCTCCAATAGTGATTAAGAGTAATATTGCATTTGAAGGGTATCTTCAGATTTTGAAATATTGGTTTACCCGCAAATTTGGTTGTCTCCAAAAAGATGATATCGCATGGGTGCATTTTGATAAATATCGAAGAGTATGCAAGCCACCAAGATTGATTGAGGAATAATTTGCTATGAAGCCGGTCGACTAAAGGTTCAATTCACCGCAAAAAAAAAAAAAAAAAAACCTCGTTATGACATTATCATAATTCTTGGCATAGACAAGAAGAATTTGCTCAAAAGAAATTAAGTCTACAATGAAGAGTTCAGATTGCATGGCCTAACAGTTGCATCAATTCAAGGCGCAATTCATCACATGAATGTGGGTGATGATAGCATTACATCTCTTCTCACAAACTGAGAGAGATTTAGTGATGATAACATGAAGAATGCACTGATGAGTTTTGGACGCATTTCTTGATGACTTGACAATTTCATGAAGGTTAATGATTATATAAAAAAATAATAATAATACAATTCAATTGATGAAAACTCCATAACTAATCGACAATCAAAGATGAGGTCTTCATTAGCAAGCCTTGCAATGATTGTTAGCAAAACAAAGAGCTATTATTGAGAGAATCCAAAAAGTTGATGACTTGTTACATTTTTTCATGATGAATCAAGCAACCCCACACTTGGGGGCATGGTCAAATTTGATAAAAGCCAAGATCATTGCAGATAGCCTAGAATAAGCAATGCGCTAGCGTTTGAGTGGTTGAATGACTTATGACAAATTTGAATGACCCATCCAATCAGAGAAGCCTGCAAAGCTTTGGAGATTAGGCAAAGGCATCCGGTTGATAATGGAGCATCAGAGAAAGGGGCCTATGTTTCTAAAGAGAATCTCAGGTCAACAAAATCGCGGAAGATGAATTGAAGATCGGTGTTGCTTCGAGATGGGTGGGTCACCCATAAAAATGAGACCACGGGTCGGTCACCCAGAAAAATGAGACCATGCTAGCCGGGTCGGTCACCCAGAAAATGAGACCATGCTAGCCGGGTCGGTCACCCAGAAAAATGAGACCACGGGTCGGTCACCCAGAAAAATGAGACCATGCTAGCCGGGTCGGTCACCCAGAAAAATGAGACCACGGGTCGGTCACCAAGAAAAATGAGACCATGCTAGCCGGGTCAGTCACCCAGAAAAATGAGACCACGGGTCGGTCACCCAGAAAATGAGGCCATGCTAGCCGGGTCGGTCACCCATAAAAATGAGACCATGCTAGCCGGGTCGGTCACCCAGAAAAATGAGACCACGGGTCGGTCACCCAGGAAAATGAGACCACGCTAGCCGGGTCAGTCACCCGTTATAATGAGACCTCTTTAGCCGGGTCAGTCACCCAGAAAAATGAGACCACACTAACCGGGTCAGTCACCCAGAAAAATGAGACCTTTCTAACCACTAACCGGGTCGGTCACCTAGAAAAATGAGACCACACTAACCGGGTCGGTCACCCAGAAAAATGAGACCTTTCTAACCACTAACCGGGTCGGTCACCCAGAAAAATGAGACCACACTAACCGGGTCGGTCACCCAGAAAAATGATACCTTTCTAACCACTAACCGGGTCGGTCACCCAGAAAAATGAGGCCTTTCTAACCACTAACCGGGTCGGTCACCCAGAAAAATGAGATCACACTAACCGGGTTGGTCACCCAGAAAAATGAGACCTTTCTAACCACTAACCGGGTCGGTCACCCAGGAAAATGAGACCCTTTCTAACCACTAACCGGGTCGGTCACCCAGAAAAATGAGACCCTTCATATATAGCTTGGGTAGGTCAGCCAGAAAAACGAGACCCATATCCTTTATTCTGTTTTTCTTTACAACACTTACTATTTAAAGTCTTTTACAAGACTTTAGTCGTAAGCATTGTAAAGAGGGGGCATCTGTTGCTACCCAATTTTTGACTCTTTATTTTTATGTTTCGAAAAATTATTTCAAAAATACATATCTTGGTACAAGGGCGAAATTGAGCAAATTGAGAGTTTTATGGTCGATTGGGGGATAAATCGTGAAAATCAGAAACCAAGGACTAGATAAGGAGATCGCGCAAAGTTAAGGTTGAGATTGAATTTTTGATGGGATTTAATTGCATTAAATCAAGTTTTAAAGATTTTTTAAAGGACCAAATCATATTTTTACCTTCTTTTGATTTTTTGAAATCTGCATTTTTAAAAATAAATATGCACTGTTCCGGCGTGTGTGCATTTGAATTTTCAGGCGAATTGATCGGCAGGGCAAATCATTTTCTTCCTATTTCAATTTGATCTTCTTCCCATTTCGTCTCCGACACAGCAAGGCAGATCAAAATTCTTCCTATAAATCGTTATCTTCTTCCCAAATTTATCTCCGAAAAATTGACGTCCTGATTCTCCTCTGATTGCATTCAATACACTGCATTAAACGCTGATTAACGGCAGTCTTCTCTGCTATAAATAGCAGTGCACACGGTGAGAAAAGAGGAGGAGAAAGAAAGAAAAAGAGAGGAGAAGAGGGAAGGAAAACAGAGAAGAGATTGTTACAGGAAAAATACAAAAAAAACACAGAGAAATAGAAATTTGCAAGGCCATCATCTTCCTGCCTTCCCCTGCATTATTTTTCCGTTTTCCTCTGCTTCCATCTCTCTAAAACCAGACCACCATCCTCTCTCTCCTTCTCGGTGCAGCAACTCCGGCCACCCACTCCGACCACCACACTTCGTCTATACGACACCGGCCTCTCCCCCACCACTCCAGCAACCCAGACAGCTAGCTCCGGCGAAGAACCAGCAGCGAACGATAGCAACTGCAACACCACCGTGCACCTTCCGACGTCCACTCCGGCCACCACAGGCCACCATTTCTGACGAAACCTCGACCATAAGAACCACCTCGATCTCCTCTACCCAACGGTATAAACAGGTAAGCATTTCTTCACACTCGAAAATTTCCAAATCACTGTGCATAGTCTTCTCTGCATGCGGGGGAAATGAACTGATTCATTTCCCCTGCGGTCCGGGTAGTTCGGCCCGATCCATGAAAAGGGCCCCAGCCAAAGTGACTGGGCTGGAAGCCCACATGCCGAAGCCCAGCCACAGCTGGCGGGCTGGCAGCCCAGCCCACCGAAAATAATAAAATTATAAATAAATAAAATATAAAAATACAAATTTTCCAAAAAATATTTTTGTTAAAGAAAAAATATTTTTGTTAAAGAAAAAATATTTTGTTTTCTTGCATAAGGCCAATACACTAGCATTTTTTTAAAATTGTTATTCTTTTGAAAAATATATTTTATCTTGGGTTTTGAAGAGAAAATGAGTTTTAGCATGGATTTCGCAAAAAAAAAAATCATTTCTTGCATTTTGAGATTTTACAACAAGTTTGTAAAATCCAAAGGGTATTGGCCAATATTCAAAAAAATATAAAAATCTTATTTTTTTCTTTTGGGAATTTATTATTCACTGTCGGTATTTGGGTAAATAAATTCTAAAGGGATTAATATCCAAAATATTCGACGAGAATAATATACTATGATTCACTGTTGGTATTTGGGTAAATAAATCCTAAAGGGGTTAATATCCAAAATATTCGACGGGAATGATATACTATTATTCACTGTTGGTATTTGGGTAAATAAATCCTAAAGTGTTTAATATCCAAAATATTCGACGGGAATTATATGGTATTATTCACTGTTGGTATTTGGGTAAATAAATCCTAAAGGGTTAATATCCAAAATATTCGACGGGAATGATATGCTATTATTCTCTGTTGGTATTTGGGTAAATAAATCCTAAGGGATTAATATCCAAAATTTTCGGCGGAGTAATATCCCATTTCCCATTTAATTAACACATTTTTTTTAAAGCCATAGCAAGTCATAAACAAGCCAAAACGTCAAACAACTTACCTTAGGTAGGGCGTACTAGGGGTGCTAAAACCTTCCCTTTACGCAACCAGTCCCTTACCCTAGAATCTCTGAAAGACCAGTTTTAGGTTTCCTAGTAACCATTAATACTAGGTGGCGACTCCCCTTTTTTTTAATCCCCCCGACACATTGAATCCCCGCACACGGGGAAGAGTCGTCACGACGCCGCACTAAAATTCATTTTTGGGGTGCGACAACTTTAATAACTATATTTCTAAAAAATAAATAGTCTTGCATTAAATCTTCAATCTTTGACTTAGAGGAGCTAAATTTATGAAATAAAGATTTGGATGTTGGTTTGGATGCTTTGGGATGTGATTTGGACTTGTTTCATTATAAAACCTGTTTGCTAGCACAATTTATATGTTATCTTAGAAAACTCATATTTCTCTCATATTAGATCATTTTCTTCTTACATTTGGTATGCTTATAGGTATTTGAGTCAGGAATCCAACAAAATTAAGATTGCATCAAATGGACTTCTATAGATCAATATATGAAGTCGTAATGGTTGTATCAACACTAGCAAAATGCAATATATGACTTTAAAGGATGCGGTTTCCATACTATTTCTTTATTTATTTTTCTTGCTATAGATTTCCGGAAAGGTATGACTGTTATCTTTCTAATTCCACTAGAATCACTTCATTTTGACATTTATAGCCCAGGCTCTACACTAAACATCGAGTGAAGGTCTAATGTGCCAATTACCTCCAATTTACTTCCTTTTGAATCTTTCATCCAAAAATACCTTCAAAACATAAAACAAAGAATATCAAGGTATTTTGTGTAAAACAACATAGGCAAAACACTACGTAAATGTGGGTTTAACTATGAAGTAACAAGGTTGCATCAAATACCTCAAGAGATGAGAGATAAAATCAAATTTAAATTAAATTAAATTAAATCACTATACTTATCTCTTAATATCCCATTAATATCCAATAATATACACATTATAAACAAGAATCCAATCAAGAAGGATAAAGATTATATATTTTCATGAATTTATTTACATGAAAACTTCAATACTCAATTGATTGTTAGGATTTAAATGAAATCTATGTCAAGCCAAAATGATAGGTCCTTTCATTGATATACTCTCCAACACTCAAGTGTTTAGGGCTTATGTGTTTAAATCTCTCAAATTCAATCAATGATTATGTTATACCATAAGTTTGCTCTTTAATCTCATCTTCATTACTAACACATTACAGGCAATGTATGAATCAAAAGATCTTACTTTCCGGTTGTAATGGGGTTAACGTTAAGGTGAGATAAAAGAAAGTAAAAGAAAAAACTAACCAAATGAAGTAGAGCATTATAAAAAAATTCTTTTGAAAGAAGATATCACATTAAAGCACACAAATTTCCATTTTTAATCACCAATGCTTAACTTATTTTGATTTCAAGTTATATCAACATAAAATTTTAAAAATATAAAGGAACACTTCTATTTCCCTTTCTTTTCTTTTTTTCTTTTTTCTTTTTTTTTTACCTTTAGCAACTTTGCCCATCTTTTTATCAATATCACTTTTTTCTCTTTTCATATAATTTCCAACCATAATCTCATGAGTTATCAACAAGTATATGCTCTACTAATCTTTGGCCAGAGGAAAAGGAAAACATATAAAAAGTTAAGGCTTATACCTGGATAAAAAAGAAAAAGGATAAACGATCTTAAAGGCAGCTTACTAAAGATAATATGCTTTAGGTTAACTTTTTGGTTCAAGTGGTTAAAATATGTAATGCCTTATCATCTTTATGTACATATGTAATGCAAATGTAATCTCAACAAGATATGAAAGCGAGTTCTAGAGATACATATCATTGAAAGAATGCGTAATTAAAGAATATAATGTTGAAGGCTCAAAAGTTTGCAATCTGTAGAACACTATAAAGTTAACATGGCATATTTTCAAAGTCAATCCCTAAACCAATTACATGTTAAAACTTGCATGCACACTTCATTCAATTTATATTTTTATTTCTCTCAACTAGTTCTCATACATAATATCATATTCCCATAAACCAATGGGAATTCAAAAGATTAAACATAGATTTTTTTAGTTTTTAGAAGAAAAAAAAACATAGAAAATCAAAATTCTCTCAATGCACTCACACTTTAAACACAACATTATCCTCAATATTGAATCAAAAGATAAAGGAATATAGGACAATGATAAAAATAAAGTAATGTGAAAAATAAAAGATAAGGGGAAAAAAAAGCAAATCTGATTGTCTTTTTGCTTTATGTCATTGGCTTGACATGTTGCATACTCATTCTTTATTGTTGGTTCAGCTAACTCCATAGAAGCGGTGAGTTTTGTCATCCAACCTTGAATACTTTGTTGGTTTTTAAACTTGTAATCTAGCACCATAAGGAACACACATTCCTTCATTCAAATACAAAAAATCATCAACAAAAACAAAGTCATTTTGACTTTTCTTTTCTCTAAGTTCACATATATGGTAAACTCCAAGTTCCACTCCTAGATATCATACTTCAACCTTGTTTTGGACATAACAATATCGCCATTCATCAACAATGATAAAAGAGCCTATTAATAACCATTACCTTCATGGTGATCTATCCTTGTCATGTTCTTCTAAGATGATTGAAATCCAAGTTGCTTCTCTAACAAGCATGTGTTGCGATGTCGCGGTCGCACAGATTAATTGCCCTAGCTAAAAGCACAACACATAAGATAGTACAAAGAAAGCAAAGGGTCGATCCTACAAGAAAGGTTCAAGTCAGATTTTTATGCTATATGATATGCAATTTAGGGGGGGATGGAAGCTGTGTAGCATAAAGCAAAAGAAAACAGAAAACTATCAAGCAAAAATTAAATAAAACTAAAATTTATCAAGAAAACAAACCTTGGTCGCAAGTAAACATCCACCTATAGAAATCAAAATTGATAATGAAAATGAAACATCAATTTATATGTTGATTATCAAACTTAGCAATAGATTGTCTACAATAATAACTTAGAATCTGCTCTAGCAATTAAATAAAACAATCATAGGAAAAATAAGCATAGGAGAACAAACATATTTATCACAAAAATTAAAAACAAAAGTTAAAGTAGATCTCATAGTTCTTGAAATCTAAAGGTTTCAGTGTCCTTACAACAAAGAAAAAAAGTTTAGTCTTGCATGTTTGTTGAACAACAAATCAAGAAAGAAGAAAACATGATTTTTTGGTTTGTGGAGGGGAAGGGGTGGTTTTTCTCTTCCGCTAGTGCTGCTAGCCATCACTCCTCACTTCTTTCATTATATATGCTAAAAATCATAGTTCCTATTTTACAAAATATCCCTCCTTTAAGTTGGCAGAATATAGTTGTCATCTTGGAAAACTCATATCTCCATCATATGACATCTTTTCCAGTTGACATTTGGATCGATGATAGGTCTTTGATTCTAAAATCCAAAAAAAATCAAGTTTGCATCAATTGGACTTTTGTAGCTCCAGACATTTAAGTTAGAATGGCCAAAGGTCATAACTGATATATTGCGAGATTTGTCTTTAAAGGTTGTGATTTCTATGTTATTTCTTTCTTAATTTGTTTGCCATATATTTTCATAAAGGTATGTGTTATATTTTTAATGCCACTAGAACACTTAATTTCAACCTATAGAGCTAACGTTATGCACAAAACATTAATTGACGGTAAAATTTGCCAATTACCTCCAGTTTACTCTTTTTTGCATCATTTATTCAAAAGTGCCTTCAAAACATAAAACAAATAATTTCAAGGCATTTTATATTTAAAAAATAGGCAAAAAACTAAGTAAATGTGGGTGAAACTATCAAATAATATGGTTGTATCAAATACCCCCACACTTAGCTCTTGCTCATCCTCGAGAAATGATAGATAAAATAAAATTGAAAATAACTATGACCAATCTCTTAATGTCCCATCAATGTCCAAAAATATATGCATTTTAAACAATAATAAAATCAAGTAGGATAAAGAGTATTTCAGGAATTTATTTACATGCAAACTTCAAAACTCAATTAATCATCGAGATTTAAATGAAATCTATGGCATGCCAAAGTGATAGGTCCTCTAATTGATACACACTCCAATACACATGTGTTTATGACTTATGTGTTTAAATCTCTCAAATTCAATCAATGAATAAATTATACCATAAACTTACTCTTTAATCTCATCTTCATTGCTAGCTTATTACAAACAATGCATGAATCAAAACGTCTTACTTTTCAGTTATAATAGGGCTAAGGTTAAGGTGAGGTAAAATAAAGTAAAAGAAAAGGTTAAAACCAAAGGAAATAGAGCATTGTGAAAAGTGATATTTCAAACAAGATATTAAAACATATTTTTTCCATCTTTAATTACCAATTCTTAACTTTCTTTTTATTTCAAGCTCTTTCAACGTAAAATCTTAAGAACATAGAGGAACATTTTTTTCCCTTTCTTCTTCTTCTTCTTATTTTTCTTCCTTTTTTTTCACCTTTGGCAACTTTGCCTATTTTTTCATCAAACATCACTTTTCTTTCTTTTCACATAATTTTCAACCATAATTCCATGAGATATCACAAGTATATTCTCTACTAATTCTTGGCCAAAGTAAAAGGCAAACATATAAAAAGTTAAGGCTTATATATGGATAAAGCAAAGAAAAGATAAACAAGTTCAAAAAGGGCTCACTAACGATAATATGCTCTAGGTTGGTTTTTGAGTCAAGTGGTTAAAATTCCTAATGCCTTTATATGTAATATGAATGTAATCTCAACAAGATATGAAGTAAGTTATACAGATACATATCATTAAAAGAATACATAATCAAAGAAAATAATGTTGAAGGATCAAAAGCTTGCATTGCTATAACCCTATAAAGTCAACATAGCCAATTCTCAAAGTCAATCTCTATTTCAAGTACCTTAGAGGTCGTTCTATTTGCTCCAAAATGCCAGTACAACAATGAGAATGACAAAAGGTGAGAATGGAATGAAATTCATATTGTGGTACACATCTCCTAACTATTCGATCCACACAAAATTTCCAAAAATAAGAAGTATCCCAAAAATAATATTCAGCATCAGCTCATAACTTGTCTTTTTTGGATGTAGACAAACTTGGAGGGAATTCTTTGGTGTCTAAATAGATCACCAAATCAGCATACCATGGTCTTGTAAAAGAATGTAACACATAATACTGCTCATCAGGGGATGTCTCTCTTATTATTTTGGTTTGTATATCCTCGGTCCTCAATCAACTCAAGTGATCAGCCACATGGTTTTCAATACCTTTATTGTTTCTAATCTCAAGATCAAATTCTTGTGTAGTAAGATCCACCTAATGAATCTTGGTTTCAACTCCTTTTTTTTTCAAAAGATACCTTAAAGCTTCATGGTCAGTAAAAACAATGACTTTTGTACTAAGTAGATATGACCTGAATTTTTCAAGAGCAAACACCACTGTAAAAAGTTCCTTTTCATTTTTATGGTAATTGCATTGCGCTCCATCCAACATGCTAGAAGCATTGGCAATAACATGCAAATTCTACCTTATTCTTTACCAAAGCACAACCCCTACCGCGAGTCACTCGCATCACACATTATCTAAAAAGGCTCATCCTAATTTGATGGTTGGATGATAAGAGCAGATGTGACACACCTTTTAAGCTTATCATGGGAATCTTTACATGCTTTATCAAACACAAAATCCATTTCTTTGGCTAGTAGTTTGCATAAGTGTGCTGTAATCTTCGAGAAATCATTGATAAAACGTCAATTGAAACCTACATGGCCTAGAAAAGAACAAACTTCCCTCAAGCATAAGGGGTAAGGCAATGATGAAATAATGTCTATTTTAGCTTTATCAACCTCTAATCTACATGAAGATACAACATGCCCAAAAACTATTCTTGTTCTGCCATAAAATAACACTTTTCATAGTTCAAGACAAGATTAGTTCAAAAATTTATCAAAAGAATAACCATATACCGTGAAATCATTCATGAAAACCTTAATTATTCTTTCCACATAGTCAAAAAAATATTCATCATGCATCTTTGAAAAGTTACAGGTGCATTATAGAGACCAAAGGGCATTCTCCTATCTACATATGTACCAAATGGACATGTAAATATAGTCTTTTCTTGATCCTCATGACAAATAACAATATGATTGTATCCACTATATCCATCAAGAAAGCAATAAATAGACTTACATGTTAGGTGTTCAAGCATTTGATCCATGAATGGTAATGGGAAATCATCTTTACATGTAAAAAGATTTAGCATTTTGTAATCAACACACATTATCCATCCACTCAAGATGCGAGTAGGAATGAGCTCATCATTTTTGTTTTTCATCAACATGATTCTGGTCTTTTTGGGCACCGCATGGATTGGCGCCACCCATTTACTATCTGTGATGTGGTAAATGATTGCATCTAAAAGTTTCAAAATTTTAGCTTTCACTACCTCCATCATAGGCGGGTTCAACCTCCTTTGCATTTCCCTTGATGGTTTTGCATTGCCTTCCAATAGTATATGATGCATACACATTGAAGGACTAATGCCCTTGATGTCAGCTAAAGTCCATCCAATGACAGACTTGTGATCACACAACTTCACAAGTTTTTCCTCTTGTGCGCTTGTCAATCCTTTTGGTATGATAACGGGAGGTGTGTTGTTGTCACGAATGAATAAATACTTCAAATTATCAGGCAAATGTTTCAATTCTAACTTAGGGGCCTGTAAAATAGATGGCAATAACCTTCAAAAAAGGATAAATGTTTTCTGATTAGCTTGTGTAAAGTTATATAATTTAGAATTGGATAATGAAAGATTTTGATGATTTTATTGTATAAAAATTAAAGGAAACCCATGGATTACTTTAGGCATATGTTATCTAAATTGGCTAGAGGGAGAAAATTTGCTATAAATCGTTTATGTAATTGTCATGGGATGTGTTTTTAAAGATAATCATGTTGAATTGATATTAAATCAAAAGAGGGTGTGTCAGAGCATACTGTGTAATAGTCCAGCCAAAGCCCTCGCATGAGCTGAAATGATAGAGGAGCTAAGAGGAGAAGACTGACTCGAGACTGAGGAGAGAGAGAGGAGCTGAGGGGAGAAGACTGAGAAGACTGGCACAAGACTAAGAATAAGAGATGTGCACCGACACGATATTTGCAAAGTAAACAGGAAGCGTGTTAGTGTAGGCAAGTACAACTTACATGCAAGGCGAGAGATGATTAGGATGATGAGCTGACAGTTGGCCATGGGTTATAAGGAAAGCAGTAAACGATGTCATTTTAGGAGAGAACAACTGGCAACCAAATCAGGATTAGCTTAAACAAATATAACTCAAATTCAAATTGCTAGATTACCAGGGAAGGGCTAATAAAAGGAAAGATAAGGGTTCAAAACAAGGCAACCAGAGAGAAATTGCTTTAGAGCAAATCAATTGTTCAAAGGAGGCCCAGGCTACCTCAAATTTTCCCAAAATTTAGATAGGTTTTAATTCGGTTGTTTTATTTTTGGTTTTACTTTCAGAAACATTGTTAGTTCCATTATTGTTCTTTTACTAAATAAAACACCAAAAAGAGAGATTTCTTGCCAAAAGATTTTATTTTAATATTGCTTTAGGAAAATTGTTACAAGTGGTATCAGAGCCACAATCCTCGGATGGCAGAAGGAACTAGGGTTTCACAATTGATAGAGATGGTATTAGGGATGAAGCAGCAGCAAGAGGCTAACCATCAAAACCAGCTAAATCAATTACCGCTATTGGAAGATATAGTTTAGCAGTTGCGAAATGTCTTCCTAAATGGATCAAATAGTTACAGTTCAAGGGAAGAGACCCATGAGTTCAAGGGAAGAGACCCATGGGATCCCCTCCCAACTCGTCCACTCGGTCTGTTATTGGCAATCAAATGCATGACATGGTATCGCTAGATAGGAATCACCAAGTCCAGATCAAATCAATCAGGTTGGAATTTCCCAAATTTAATGGTGATGACCCTATTGGCTGGGTTTATAAGGCTAGGCAATTGTTTAGCTTCCACAACACCCCAGCTTAGCACCAGTTATTTATAACCAGCTCCCACATGGAATGGAAAGCCATAACATGTATCAGGAATTGGAGGAAACCGGGATTATTACTAGTTGGGAGGCATTTGTTATAGCCCTCCAAATCCATTTTGGGACCTCTCCTTATGATGACCCGATGGAGGCCCTCATCAGCATCAAGCAGACTTTGACAGTGGAGGTCTATAAGACCTAGTTTGATTTACTTTCCAACCAAGTTAGAGGATTGTCAAACTCTTACAAACTCAGTTGCTTCCTAGGTGGATTAAAAGAAAAGATAAGAATAGGGGTACGAATCTTGAATCCCCAGAAACTAGTTACTGCTTACGGGCTTGCCAGAATGTAGGAAGAAAATATGACAATTATGCGAAGATCATGGAATCCTAGCGCCATGGGGACCCAAGGCAGAACAACTATACCAGCCTTACCTAGAGCAGAAGGGAGACCGATCACCATACAGAGGCTCACTCTCGTATAGATGAAGGAAAAAAGAGATAGGGGTCTTTGCTTTAAGTGTGACAGTAAATGGGGTCCCAACTAGAAATGTGGAGGACCAAAAATGTTCCTCATAAAGGAAATCGAGGAGGAGGCAAAGGGGGGTTAATTCTGATATAACAGAGGATTTAATTGACTTGGGGGACCCTCAGGAAGAAGGAAGGGAGGATATTGGGACATCTCTTCACGTTATTATTGGAACCCCTAATCCGAAAACCATGCGGGTAAGGGTAAGATTGAAAGGTCACGAATTCATAGCCCTGATCGACACCAGGAGCACCCATAATTTTATGCACCAGAGTGTGGCCCGAAAGGTGAGGTTGAGGTCACAAAACACAAACCTATTAGGGTGCATATATTAGATGGATCAAAACTGTGGAGTGAAGGAAGCTGTCCGAAGATCAGACTACTAATTCAGGAAGGCCAATTCACCACTCAGGCCTACATCCTCTAACTAAGTGGATGTGACATTGTTTTGGGAATACAATGGCTCAAGGGGTTAGGGCCGATATTGTGGGATTCTGCTTCCCTAACAATGGAAATTCTACATGGGGGCAAAAAAATTCTAATTAGAGGATGAGGAATCGAGAATTCGGAGGTTGATTGTAGCCCCACCTTTCTACGAGAAGTAAGGAGGGTTAAGGAGGGTTTGATTTTGCAGGTCTAGGAAATTGGGACAAGATAGAGTAGAATACCAAGTTAGACTGAGGAGTTGTTACTTGAATTCAGGGAGGTTTTTCAGGAACCCACAGGGATACCACCGAGGAGATCCCACAATCACTCTATCGTATTAAAGGAAGGCACATCCCTAATAAATGTGTGCCCTTACCGATATCCCTACTACTAGAAGTCCAAAATAGAGAAGTTGGTCAAGGAATTGTTGATTATGGGCACCATAAGGCCGAGCCAAAGTCCTTTTTTGTCACCAGTCCTACTACTTAGAAAGGCCAATGGTTCCTGCAGAATGTGTGTAAACTACCAAGCACTCAACAAGGAGACAATAAAGGATAAGTTTCCTATTCTAGTTGTTGAAGAGTTACTAGATGAGCTCCACGACTCACAATTTTTTTCTAAGCTAGACCTCCAGTCAGGCTTCTACCAGATTATAATGAAGGAGGAAGATGTTCTGAAGATAGCCTTTAGGACTCATGAGGGGCATTATGAATTCTTGGTGATGCCTTTCGGCCTCACAAATTCCCCTTCCATATTTCAGGGATTAATGAATGATATTTTCATGCCCTACCTAAGTTTGTATTGGTCTTTTTTACGACATCCTGATCTACAATCATTCGTAGGAAGAACATGGCCGACATCTAAGGGTGGTCTTTGAGGTTTTGATAAAGCACAAGTTATTTGTCAAACAATCCAAATGTAAATTTGCTAGCAAAGAGATAGATTACTTGGGCCATATTGTATCGAGGGAGGGGGTGCATGCCAACCCCGGCAAGGTGGAGGCAATGCTCAAATGGCCAAGGCCCTTAGGGGTTTTCTAGGCCTAATAGGGTATTACATAAGATTTATCAAGGGTTATGGGGGCATAGTAGGGCCCTTGACCGAACTACTGAAGAAAGGAGCATTCCAATGGGATTCAGAAGCAGACAAAGCCTTTGAACAATTAAAAAAAGTTGTATCTACTCCTCTTGTTCTGGCACTACCAGATTTCAAGAGCAGTTTCATAGTGGAGTATGATGCATCAGGGGTTGGCCTTGGGGCAATGTTAATGCAGGAAGGAAGACTTATATCCTACTTTAGCAAAAGCCTCAAAGGGAGGGAAATTACATTATCTAACTACAAAAAGGAGTTTTTGGCCTTAGTCACTATGGTTCAAAAATGGAAGCCTTACCTTCTGGGCCCAGCCTTCAAAGTCAAGACAGACCAACAAAGCCTCAAGTATCTGCTGGAACAAAGGGTGGGGACACCCATCAGCAGAAATGGCTATCAAAGTTGACTGGTTATGATTTTGTGGTGGAGTTTTGAGTAGGAAGAGAGAATCTAATAGTTGATGTGCTCTCCAGACAAGAAAAGATTACAGAAAAGGGTACTCTATGAGCTATTTCCACACCTATAGTTAATTAGGTAGAGCAATTAAAGGAAAGTTATACCACTGATATAGAAATTCAAGAGATCTTACAACAAATAAACCAGGAAATAATAGGGTCCTTAAAATTCCAGCTTTGGGAAGGGGTATTATATTACAAACAAAGAATCTGCGTGAGTAAAAATAGTCCTCTAAAATAGGTCATCATGCATTATATCCATGGCAGCCCAGCTTCAGGACATACAAGGTTAGAGAGAACACTAAAAATGGCAAGGAGGGATTTCTTTTGGAACGGGATGAAGTAAAGGATACAAACATATATTAGATAGTGTAAGGTCTGCCAGAGAGATAAGGGAGAGAATACAAAGCCCTCAGGGCTCTTACAACCGTTACCTATACCCACTCGACCCTGGTCGTCAATATCCATGGATTTTATAAAGGGCCTACCTAAGTCAAACCAATATTTTGTAATTATGGTAGTGGTGGATAGGATTACCAAATATGCACATTTTATCCCCTTATCCCACCCTTACAGTGCTATTAAAATTGCAACCTTGTTTTCACAACACGTCATGAAGCTTCATGGACTACTAGAAAGTATAGTATATGATAATGATCCTACATTCACCAGTAAGTTTTGGGGAGAATTGTTCCAGGTTTAGGGGATCAACCTACTAATGTGAAACCCGACTAATGTCCACGGCTTACCACCCTCAAACTAATAGGCAGACCGAGACCACAAATAAGACACTGGAGGGTTATTTGAGGTGTTACATGGGAGATAACCCTAAGGGATGGTCAAATTGGCTTACCATGGCCGAATATTGCTACAGTACAAGTTACACACCCCCAAGCATCACAAATTATATCCCCGGCTCAACAAAAAAAAAAAGCAGTAGAGAAACAATTACAGCAAAGGACAAAGCAAATCGCAACAATCAATCATTATTTAACACAAGCTCAAGAAAGGCCAAAGAGATAGGCAAACAAGGGAAGAAATGACATCAATTTTAACAAAGGTGAATGGGTTTACCTTAGATTCAAGCCATTCCGATAGTCCAGTATGCCCAGCAACAAGAACAAAAAGTTAGCATATAAGTACTTTAGACATTTCAAAATCTTAATAAAGGTGGGGTCGGTGGCTTACCAGTTGGAACTTCCAAAGGACTCTCGTATCCAAAGCACCTTCCATGTCTCACTACTGAAGAAATGGATCGGAAAAGACACCATCCCTGAGCCATGGCTGCTGGATCTGGAGCCTAGGCAACGACCTCAGCCCGAACCCGCCTAGATCTTGGATAGGAGAAGTCAGATCGGCCAGAGAAGGAGGAAAGAGGAGGTGTTGATTAGGTGGGAAGGTCAGCCAGCCGAGGACGCAGCTTAGGTAGAAGAAGCATGGTTAAAAGAAACTTACCCTCACCTTGAGGGCAAGGTTTTCTGAGGGAGAAGGACTTGTAACAATCCGGCCAAAGCCCTCACAGGAGTTGAAATGAGAGAGGAGCTGAGAGGAGAAGATTGGCTCGAGACTGAGGAGAGAGAGGAGCTGAGGGAAGACTGGCACGAGACTGAGGAGAATAGACGTGCACCGACAAGATATCTACAAAGTAAAAAGGAAGTGTGTTAGTGTAGGGTCAGGATTCGGCAAGTACAACTTACGTGGATGGCGAGAGATGAGGAGGACGATAAGCTGACAACTAGACATGGGTTAGAAGGAAAGTAGAAAACGATGTCGTTTTAGGAGAGAACAACTGGCAACCAAATCAGGATTACCTTAAACAAATATAACTTAAATTCAAATTGCTAGATTACCCGGGAAGGGCTAATGAAAGGAAAAAGAAGGGTTCAGATAAGGCAACCAGAGAGAAATTGCTTTAGAGCAAAACAATTGTTCCAAGGAGGCCTGGGCTATCTCGAATCTGCCCAAAGATTTAGATAGGTTTTAATCGATTGTTTTATTTTTGGTTTTACTTTCAGAAACATTGTTATTTCCAGTAGTGTTCTTTTACTGAATAAACCATAAAGAGAGATTTCTCGCCAAAAGAGTTTATTTTAATATTGCTTTATGAAAATTGTTACAACATGCGTATCTAGTTATGTATTCAAAGATTTTGGAAAGCAATGATGATGAAATTATCATGTGTTGAATGCAATCAAACCACAATCCAGAGCATTAGTTTGGATATCACGTATTGCAGATAGATGTTTGACACCTATCTTTTGAGAATTATAACACCAATAGAATTGTTAAATTTATTTCTTAATATTTCTCTAAACTGGCATTGAAAAAAAAATTGATGGATAAAGAATCTAGAGAAAGAAAAATTAAGATTTGATTAGAAAACTAATGGTACCAATAGTATCGAAATTTATATGAGAATTGATTAGTCATTGCTGGTATCGGAGACTAATGATATTAATAAGGATTATTGGTATTGATATTTATTTTACTTACATCCTTGACTAGCTTTAAACTTTTACTCTTCACAAAACTCAACAATAACTCTGAATTTGAGTGGATATTTTGTTTTGGCTATTAAACTTTTAATCCTTTTCAATTTCATCCCTGATTACAATTAATTGAGTATGAGAGTTTAACAAGTTTTCAAAAAGGTCTTTAGCTGTGAATTTCTTCAATTTAACCCTCAATTGACCCAAAACTATTGATTTTATTTTGATTTTGCCCTTGATTTCAATGTAATAACTTTGTAAAACTTAAAATTGGTCATATGAAATTTCAATTTTCTCAATTAAGCCCAAATCGAGCTCCTAGATTTAATTTTTCACCAATTAAATCCATAATAAAATTAATATAACTCATTAAAAGTATAATTAGGTCCTTTCACATAATTAAATCCTTTATTTTGACCCAAATTAATTCTTAAACATAATTAAACTTTTAATTTGGCTCATGATTAAATCAAATTGGCCTATTAAAAATCTAATTATGTTATTGGACTTAATTTTTATGCGGATTTGTTTAATAATCATTTATTTCAACCTTGAATTTGCATTATCTCTTTTGTCTTAGGCACGATGAGGTATGATTCGGCTCTCGACTTTGTCCGGAATTTTCAACTTGGTTTATTCCGCATATTTGAGACCATCCTCAACCTGCTCTTTTTTAAGTTACTAGCCTCCTCATTATTATTAATTTTGTTATTGTTGTTTTGAAATTAAAAAAAAAAGAATAAATGTTTTCTGATTGGCTTGTGTAAAGTTATATAATTTAGGATTGGATAATGAAAGATTTTGATGATTTTATTGTATAAAAATTAAAGGAAACCCATTGATTCCTTTAGGCATATGTTATCTAAATTGGCCATGAAAAGAGGGAGAATAATTGCTATAAATTGTTTATGTAATTGTCATGGGATGTGTTTTTAAAGATAATCATGATGAATTGATATTAAATCATAAGGAGGGTGTGTCAGAGCATACATGTGGATCTAGTTATGGATTCAAAGATTTTGGAAAGCAATGATGATGATATTATCATGTGTTGAATGCAATCAAACCACAATCCAGAGCATGAGCTTCGATATCATGTATTGCATATAGATATTTGACACCTATCCTTTAAGAATTATAGCACCAATAGAATTGTTAAATTTATTTCTTAATATTTCTCTAAAGTGGCATTGAAAAAAATGATGGATAAAGAAAAAAGAGAAAGAAAAATTAAGATTTGATTAGAAGACTAATGATACCAATAGTATCGAAATTTATATGAAAATTGATTAGTACCAATAGTATCAAAATTTATATGACAATTGATTAGTCATTGCTGGTATGGGAGACTAATGATATTAATAAGGATTATTGGTATTGATATTTATTTGGACTTAATTAGTCATTTCAGTGTGGGAGACTAATGATACTAATGTGATTCATTACTATAAACATGAACATAAAAAGAATTTATGAAAATAAACTTGATTAGGAATCCTTGAAAAATAAGGAAGGCTAATGATGTCAACGTTAATACATTGGCATCGACATGTGTTTAAAAACTTGGTTTTGCTTTCCATTGGAATGGAAAATGATGATACTAGGTGGATTGGTATCAACATACTCTTGATTAACCATACTTAAGGTAATGATTAATTATATCAATTTAAAACTGATATCGACATTAGATAATTGACCGGGTTATTTGTTCATTTCATTTTGGATTGTAACATATTTTGTTTTAATGAATTCAAACATGAACTTTTAACTTTTCTTTGTTGAGACATGACATTAAGTATTCACTTTTTTTTATGTACGTTAAATTTTATATACAGTCTTAATCCTTGTAATTGACATGTTATATAATTAACCAGATGTTATATTAAGCCGAAATGAAATTATTTTTACAATGATAATGTGAGATAAAATTCAAGATTTGTTATGTGAATTATGATTCTACTCCAACTAATTGATCAATTAGGTTCACTAATTGATCCACACAACCATTATATGAAATGAACAATTAAAATTGTTAATGTCTCAATCGGTCAATGGAACTGGTCAATCATTTGATCAAACGAGAAAGAAACCTAAGAATTATTGAATGAACTAGTCAACCAAATTATACGACTCAATTAATCTAGTTGATAGATTAAATTGATACAAAACTATCACAGAAAAAATTTAGTCCCTTCATAAAAGTAGCCCATAATCTTTGGGTCTACTATGATTATTTGAGGAGTATAATTACTCAATTGTAAGAACTTATTTTAGTTTTGATAGTTATTGATTCTTTATTAAATATTGCTTTTGTGTGTGAGGATACTCACATTCTTTGATTCTTTATTAAATTGAATTCGGCTTCTTGAAAATCAATCATCTTCATGGTGTCTTATTTATACTTCTTGTTTGCGATTTGTTAATTATTGGATAAGGGTTCATTTCAATAATATTGGTACCTTAGTTCAAGTAATTATTATGTCACTTTTTATCAAACTTGATTTTTGGCTTTTTAAGACTTTGTTAATGTTGCTTATGGTTTTCTAGATCTTTATACCCTTGAGTTCACATTAAAATGGTTGGTTGTCACTATTCCAGCGATCAAAATGGACAAGCTAGGTATCAACTAGTTGCATTCAAAGATTAGAATTCAAATTTTGTAGTTTTTCCCTATGAAAATGATAGAAAAAAACATTGAGTTCCTTTTGATTTTTTTTTATTCATTTGGTTTTAAGGTTTTGGGACGTTAGGGGGTGTTTTCGGGTTGTAACATAAATGCATACATTCATATAAATTAAAAAAGAAAAAGAAAAGAATTGTTGTGGTAGTAAATTTATTAGATAATCAATTAATCTATTGTAAAATAAAATATTATCAAAAGAAATAAGCTTCAAGTAATTAACAATGAACTCAAATAATTACTTACAAATCTAAATTAAAGGTTGGAGTCGTGGACGATTCTCATGACTTTTGCAAGACAAGGACTAAAAAAGAAGACCCATTCAAATTCCTTCAGAGTAATATCAAAATAGTATACACCCTAATTTTAAATGGCTACAATGGAGAACCATGCATGTAGCTGGTGGTTCTACATATCTTCCTTTATTCTGAACGGTGTCGATGAGATGGTGGGAATCTAATGGTTCATTTTAGTGGCACAAGTGCATTGAGAGAGAGAGGAGAGAGAGAGCGGAGTTGCAGCATTGTGTAGTTGTTGTCATTAAAATAAGACTATTTAGTCAACAAGAATTGTAAAAGACACCCATGGGATCATTATTACAACGAGCAGAAGATAGATGAAAGCGAGCGAGCCACGGAGTGAAAAGATTATTTATATATTATCTCTATTTTCTAAGAAAACAAAACATGAAAGGGTATTTAAGTAAGCTGCCATCGAGTGGCTCCCAGCAACCCTCCGGGCGTCACTAATGACGCTCTGATAGCAAAGAAGATTAAAGACAACCGTGATCCAGCAATTCTATAGTTTTATTTCAATAAAAATATGGTAATAAAAGACATGTCCACATGTACAAAACAAGCTGACATCATACATATGCCTTCAGTTGTCGATCATGTAGAGGTTTTATCGAGAAAAGACGTTACTTGAATTTATTCCGGTCAGGTCCCCAGGCTTAAAGGGTTATCACCGCTCATCATCTATATATACAATAGATTTCCGGGAGCTAGCTTCTCCATACTTGTTTCTCGACAGTGACGAAGGGCGTCGCAACCTTTTAAGAGAGAACAAATTAATACCAGCTAGCTGGTAATTCACGTACGATCGCAGAGATATAGTGCGCGCTGTGAGCTCTCTCCTCCCTCATCACCCTCGTAATTAACCGTCCGTTTGCCTGTGCATGCTTGGTCAAGATCATGGGGACCGAGGAAAACAGCAAGAAAAGTAGAGATCATATTGGGTCCATACGCTCGATTTTCATGCATGCAGACAGTGCAGATTGGCTGTTGATGGTTCTTGGATTCATTGGGTCCATTGGTGATGGGTTCTCCACGCCTCTTGTGCTGTTCGTGACAAGCAAGTTGATGAATAATCTTGGCGGAACATCTTCTTCTGCTGAAGCTTTCTCTCATAGCATTAACAAGGTTCTTTTGTTTCATTTCTCCTTCTCTTATTTCTTCCTTTCTTTGTCTGTTATTCGAAATTAATTATCCAGGGCTAGTTTTAAATTACATGTGGATTTATATATATTGACAGAACGCGCTGGCACTTTGTTACCTGGCCTGTGGACAATGGGTTGTTTCTTTCCTTGGTGGGTGAATTATTTACTATAAGAGGTTATGGTTAATCATCTTTTGCTCACGATCACTTCAATATATAGCTAATAAATTAAGAGAAGGCGAGTAATGATATATAAATTAATTAATATACAATTTGTGTTGATTATCAGAGGGATATTGTTGGACAAGAACTGGTGAGAGACAAGCCACGAGAATGAGAGCGAGATACTTGAAAGCCGTGCTAAGACAAGATGTTGGTTACTTCGATTTGCATGTAACAAGTACAGCCGAGGTCATCACAAGTGTCACCAATGATAGTCTTATAATTCAGGATGCTCTTAGTGAAAAGGTGCATGTCCGTTTGATTTCCTTAATTATCTCAAAAGAAGCAATTTTCTCACTAGCTAATTAATTTCTCTTACGATGCATGTATATATATATATATATAATGAACTACGATGCAAGAATATTTGGAAGTAAAAATATAGAATTTGCTTATAATTAATTTGTCAAATGTAAATTACTGCTTAGTATGACGATTTCTCAACGGTCATCAGGTGCCAAACTTTTTGATGAACGTTGCAATGTTTTTTGGGTGCTACCTGATCGGATTCGTTATGCTATGGAGACTAGCAATTGTGGGACTTCCTTTTATTGTGATTTTAGTGATTCCTGGAATAGTGTATGGACGGACTTTGATGGGAATAGCTAGAAAAACAAGACAAGAGTATAACAAGGCAGGTACAGTAGCAGAGCAAGCAATATCTTCGATCAGGACTGTCTTTGCCTTCGTTGGTGAAGCCAAAACCATAGCTGCATACTCTGAAGCTTTAGAATTTTCAGTTAAATTGGGGTTAAGACAGGGCCTGGCAAAGGGCTTGGCTATTGGCAGCAATGGTGTTGTTTTCGGTATTTGGTCTTTTATGTCTTATTATGGAAGCAGAATGGTCATGTACCATGGCTCTGCAGGAGGAACTGTTTTTGCTGTCGGCGCCGCCATAGCTGTGGGTGGCTTGTAAGTACAATCACTTCTCGTCTATTGTACATATATTTTGCGTTATGTTTATCTGTTTTATTTATTGATTTACTGACTCTGAGCTAAATGAGCTTCATTTATTTCTTTCCGGTTATTTAATTAGGGCTCTTGGTGCTGGTTTATCAAATGTGAAGTACTTCTCGGAAGCATCTTCAGCTGGAGAACGTATCGTGGAGATGATAAACAGAGTCCCAAAAATAGATCTGGAGAACATGGAAGGTGAAACTTTGGGAAATGTTAGAGGTGAAGTAGAGTTCAGGCATGTGGAATTTGCATACCCATCAAGGCCAGAGAGCATGATCTTCAGAGATTTTTGCCTAAAAATCCCGGCGGGGAAGACGGTGGCCCTGGTGGGAGGCAGTGGGTCAGGAAAATCAACAGTGATTGCACTGCTGCAAAGATTTTACGACCCACTAGGCGGTGAGATACTTGTTGATGGAATCGCTGTTGACAAGTTGCAACTCAAGTGGCTAAGGTCACAAATGGGTTTGGTGAGCCAGGAGCCTGCACTATTCGCAACAACTATCAAGGAGAACATACTTTTTGGCAAGGAAGATGCCACCATTAACGAGGTTGTCGAAGCGGCAAAAGCTTCAAACGCTCATAACTTCATATCTCATTTGCCACAGGAGTATGATACCCAGGTTAGTTCTGTCTGTCTCGTCCCTGCATCGCCACTTGACATTGGAAATTGCAATACAGATTCTTTAACGTAATACCTGCAATGTTTGTTTTTAGAAAATATTGTTTTCCCAATTGAAAAACCATTAATATTAGCGGTATTTAATTTCTTTTTTATAATCTCATTGTCCCGTAGCAACTGTATATTTTGTCAATCTAAACAGAGGATAGGAGTGCTATATTTATTTATCACTCCGTTTACTACAAGAAGCATTGACATTGGTAAATCGAATATTCCATGTACTGCAGGCATGTGACAAAATTAAGTATACTTGTTATGGTTGACAGGTTGGTGAGAGAGGGGTTCAAATGTCCGGAGGACAGAAGCAGAGGATTGCGATTGCACGAGCAATAATCAAAGCACCAAGAATCCTCCTCCTGGACGAGGCAACAAGTGCTTTAGATTCTGAATCGGAACGTGTTG
>CM018588.1:9067171-9165667 GCA_009078335.1 Salix brachista | reverse complement strand
AAAGAAAAATTTACGAAAGAAGAAAAGCAGAGAACACCGAGAAAAGAGAAAAGAGGAGGATCTGCTGCACAAGAAAAAGAGTAAAAACAAAAGCTCCCCGTCGCAGCTTCTCTCTCTCGGTCTGCACATCCCTTCTCTCTCTAACAGCCCCGTCAAGCTCTCTCTCTCCCCGACCGTGCTCTCTCTCTCTAAAAACCAGTCTCTCGGTCCTCTCTCCACCGTTAGAAGCCATTTAACCACCCATTACCTCCTCAAGCTCACCGAGACCATCAACAGGTCCAGCTTCTTCTCCAGCTCCGGCGAGAGCACCAGCAGCAACAGGAGCATCCCCAGAACTGCAACGCCACCGTGCACCTTTGGAAGCTCCCTCCGGCCACCACAGGCCACCGTTGACGACGCCACCATGACAGGAATCATCACCTCGACCTCCCCCCAACAAGATTAACAAAGTTAGCGTTTGCCACATTCAAAAAGACTATTCATCGCCTCTCGGCTCCGCATGCAAGCACCATGTAGAATTTTTGGGCCCTGCTCAGCGGGCCGAGGCAGACAGCGGTCGGGCCCCGCCCACCCATTTATTCAAAGATTTGCCCACGTGAGGACCTGGAAGCCCAGCCCATACTTCTCGGGCTTCCAGGACCGGAAGCCCACCAACATTATTTGGGCTCCTAACCCAACACATCTAGGCTTCACCTGTGAGGATCGAAGCCCACTATATATCCGGCTTCCAACAATATGGCCTAAGCCCAACACTCGGTTTGTAATGGAAGCCCGGAAGCCCAAAGAAGGTCATTGTCATCACCTGGCCAATACCCCGTAAAAAAAAAAGAAAAAATTAAAATACAAATTGACAAAAAGTATTTTTTTACTACTATTATTTTTACAAAAATTTCAAAAACATAAAAAATGTATTTGTTTTTTTTTTGCATACGGCCAAATTCCATGATGTTTCCATACATATTTTTCGTAAAAATTATGTTGCATCTTTCTCATATTTTGAAACGAAAATTTGATATCATAACCGGTTTATGATTATCCGTTGGAATGCTAAAATGTCAAAAATAATTATAAATATTTTTGTTTTATCTCGTCGTGTAAATTTACATTGTAAAGTACACCCGCGGATAAATTTTTTTACTACGGTGTAAAATTACATTGTAAAGTACACCCGTAGATAAAAAAAGATTTTTACTACGGTGTAAAATTACATTGTAAAGTACATCCGTATAATTAAAAAACAAACTTGTAAAACGCATGAAGATTACATCGTAAAGTACACCCGCAGAAAAAATGTATTGAAAATGCAAAAAAATTTTAACTTAGAAAAACAATCAAACAACAATGCAGCTTGCCTTAGGTAGGGTGCACTGGGGGTGATGCGTCTTCCCCTTGCACAACAAGTCCCCTTACCTAGACTCTCGCAGACCAAGAGGTTCCTAGTGACCTTAGTACTAGGTGGCGGCTCGTTAGAATTATAGTCGTAAATTTTATGGCTATAAACAACCCCTTTTTCACCGCGCGTCGTTGTCTCCCCCGAATCGAGGGGAGATGGCGGGGCGCGAAGCGCGTAGAAAAATCGCCGTCGCGACAGATGGCGACTCCACTGGGGACATTGCTGGACTGAGCATTGTTTGTCTGATTGTTATTTTTGAGTTCATTTTTTACTCGCATTCTTACTGCTTTAGCATGCAATTTTAATTTTAGTCAATGCATATCATCGGATGTGAATTATTTTCATCATGCATTTTAATTTTGCAAATAAACCCAATTCTAGGTTAGGTGGGGATTAGCGGTCTGCCTCATGACTTTCAGTCGGGGTTCAGATTCGTGAAACATCCAACTATGAACTGAGTGTTTACTTGATAATGGCGGTCATACTGTGCCCCAACCATTTCTTGTAAACCCCTACACCACCTTCACGTGAGGCGGTCACTGGGCAGTTCATAGACCTTTTGAGACCAGATAGAAAGCTTACCCCTCATATAATGACTTAGAACTTGCCTTTGATTAAAAACTCCCCGATAATTTGCCGATGTGCATGTACATACATTTGCATCCACATGCATCCATCACCGTGCATAACATATCATCAGCAGGTCAAAATATAGGTCCCCGAAGAGCTCCTACCACTCAGCAGAGAAATATGGAGGACGAAGAGCGTGCACACCGTGATGCTCATTTCCAAGAAGAACTGGATTATCTGAAAGCTAGTGTGGCTAGTCTCACCAGCTTACTCGAGCAAGCACTGAGAAATGCCTCTGGCGAGGGTCCTTCAACTAGACCCACAGCGGCTACTCAAACACAAGGAATGAACCACCAAGAAGAGGTGACAGGAGAAAGAGTTCAGGATCCGCAACAAACTCCAGCTTTGGTACAATCAGCAGTGCCAACACCTACGACAACCCCAACAATTATAGAAGCATCAGAGGGTTTGACCAAGATAAGATGGCAACACTGGAAGCCAGGATAAGGGTCATCGAAGGGGCAAATTTATATGACCCAGTGCAAGCTGCAGATATGTGTCTAGTCCCGAATATTGTAATACCGAAGAAGTTTCGTGTCCCTGAATTTATCATATACACCGGGACACAATGCCCTATCACTCACCTAAAATCATACTGTAACAAAATGGCAGAAGTAGTGCATGATGAAAAACTACTTATGCATTTTTTCCAAGACAGTTTGAGTGGGACAACCTTGAATTGGTACATGAGACTAGACAACACCAGGATCTGTAGCTGGAAAAATCTGGTAGATGCTTTCATCAAGCAATACAAGTACAACATGGACATTGCTCTTGACAGAACAAGTTTGTCCAACTTGGAGAAGAAGGATAGAGAAAGCATAAGGGAATATGCTCAAAGATGGAGAGATCTTGCTGCACAGGTACATCCTCCGCTTCTAGATAAAGAGATGGTGACATTATTCACCAACACGCTAAGAGCGCCCTATTACGAACATGTGATGGGCAGTGCAACACAACAATTCATGGATGCTGTAGCCGTGGCAGAGC
This sequence comes from Salix brachista, assembly GCA_009078335.1. Classification (NCBI taxonomy): domain Eukaryota; kingdom Viridiplantae; phylum Streptophyta; class Magnoliopsida; order Malpighiales; family Salicaceae; genus Salix; species Salix brachista. Next base: position 9,162,654 of record CM018588.1, on the reverse strand, counting down.
GAATAGAGCAAGGAATCAGAAGTGGTAGAATTTCTGCACCTGTGGAGAAAAGGGGCTTTGAAGGCAAGAGAAAAGATGTCGAGCATTTTGAAGACGACTATAAGGGTAGGAACAACCAATTCCAAAACTACCATAACCCTTCATCTGAAATTGCCAACATCAATCTTCAAGCCAAAGATCCACCTAAAAACTTCCCAAAAAGAAATTACCAGAAAACCCAAGAACAGCTACCTCCGCTACCATTGCCTTTGAATGAGATGTATCAAAAGTTGGTAAGCATTAAGCAAGTAGCTCCTGAACCTCAGGCACCTTTGCAACCACCTTACCCTGATTGGTACAAACCCGATCTCACCTGCGAATACCATGCTGGAGCTGCAGGGCATAGCATTCACACTTGTGGTGCTTTCAAGAAGAAGCTCATGCAATTGATTAAAGCAGGGTGGATAACGTTCGATGAAAATCCAGGTCTTGCGCCCAATTAAGCTTCACAGAAATAGGGAACCAAGTGTTTGCATAGTTAAAGTGACATCAACAAAGCTTTTGAAAACGGGGTGTGCCGGTATTAGAAGATGAAGTCTGCTTCCATGATTTCCTTTTGTTTCGGTCATGCCCGCACATTATGCTCATGTTTTAACTTGTCGACAATTTTGCTTGTAATGCCACAAGACTTTTTTTGTTAAGCAAACATTTCTCTTCAGTGATCATGTATTTGCTTGTGTTTACGATGTGTTCTTGCTTATTGTTTAAATAACACAAGCACACCTTATATCCCTTTCATCCAAATTATACATGATCTCATGATTTCATCAAGATTTTTGGCAAATCAAATTCTAGTACGAAAAGAAATGCCAATTTGATTTTTGTTTAACAAATGTGTTCTGGGAATTCAAAGGATTTCATTGAAAGGTGATCTCATACCACCAAAACCCACATAATAAAGCTAATCTCTTAGCCAAACAAATAATCCAAAAAATCAAAAACTTGTTTCGCATGGAAAAGCAAAGCTTATTGATTCAGATTGCATGTTTTTGAAATGAGGAAAGACCATCTTTGATATGCCTTCACAAAGTCTCAAATATCCATTGCAGTCCTTATTTGAGCCTAACAATTATTTCTTGATAATTAACCCTGACTAGGATCACACCCTACACTGGGGGGCAAGTGCAAAAAAAAAAAAAAAAAAAAAGTGACAAGTGACGCCCGAACAAAGCTGGGGGGCATAAACATAAAAAGGGTTTTAGTACACTATAGCAAATTAATTCAACATTTTGGTAGTACTAAAAACCCAACATAGAAAGCCCAAACAAAATATTGGGGGGCATGTCGCGAAAAAAGCCCAAACAACATACTTTGGGGACATGTCAAGTCAACATGATGTTAGTGCCAAAAACTATGAAAAAGCCCAAACAAAATACTTGGGGGGCATGTCAAGTCAGCATAATGTTAGTGCCAAAAACCAATGAAAAGCCCAAACAAAATACTTGGGGGCATGTCAAGTCAGCACAACGTTAGTGCCAAATATCAATGAAAAAGTCCAAACAAATACCGAGGGGCATGTCAAGGTCAAAGCCCAAACAAAAACTGGGGGGCATGCTAGGTCACTATGAAAATCAATCATGAGGGCTAAATGAAGTTCTAAGAGTAAGCACTAAGTGATCCTTAGTCTAAAAAACCCTTAAACACTTTTTGAGCCTACAAATATCTTTTTTTCGTAGCCAGTAACCTAAGCCTACGTTACAAGCCTAATAAAGCCCTTTCTGATCAAATACGAGTTATCTGGATCGATAAGCAATGCTTTTCCATTTGAAACAATCCTTACAAATGCTTCACATGACCTGATCGAAGCCTTCCTGACATACGAGACTTGCAAATATCATTTCACATTCTTGTCAAAGTCAACATAAAACCTGACAATGAGATCACTTGAATTCTTTCGAGAACAAGTTTGTTAAACAAACATCAAAATGGTTTTTGTGCTTGGAATGACTTTGAAATTCCAAAAGTTTTACATGAAAATGATTTTTGCAAATAGCCATCCCTTTCCTGCAAACACTCGTAGTCTAAAACACTGGTGTGACATGGCCCGACTAGGGCAATCAAAATTCAAAGAATCTGGATCAAACTCGGGGGGCATGTTGATATGGAAAATCTATCATCTGCAGTGGTCAAAATCAACAAGTTGCGGCTTGAGTATGCAGAAGCGAGAAGCCGTCAAATCATGAAGTTGACTCCATAATTCCTTTTCAAAGAATCTGGATCAAACTCGGGGGGCATGTTGATATGGAAAATCTATCATCTCCAGTGGTCAAAATCAACAATTGCGGTTTGAGTAAGCAGAAGCAAGAAGCCATCAAATCCAGAGGTCCAAATCCCGGAAAAGAAGGCTTGGAGGAAGAAAGGGGACCTATATCTCTCAGGTAAGTATACATGCATCATCATGCATTGCATCCCCATTGAAAATCTAAAAATATTCTGGAGGGATCGTAATTTACGAACCTTCATTCATTTTGTGTGCACGCTTTCAAGCTCTTACCTCTTTGAGAATGCTTTTCAGCTTTATCTCTTTCTTGATTTTGGGTGTCATCATGCATTGCATCCACATTGAGAATCTAAAAAATGTTTTGGAGGGATCGTAATTTACGAACCTTCATTCATCATTTTGTGTGCACGCTTTCAAGCTTTCACCTCTCTCATTTCCTTGAGCATGCTTTTCAACTTTATTTGTTTCATGATTTTGGGTGTCATTATGCATTGCATCTCCCTAGGGATCCAAGAAATACTTTTGAGGAATTGTAATTTACAAGCCCATACTCATCATTTTGTGTGCGCCTTCGAGCCCTTACCACTTTCACTTTACCGAGTGCGGTTGCGAGCCTTTCATCAGAACAGATAGTGTGTTTTTCAACCCTATCCCTTTCCTTATTTGAGTGAGCTTTCTAGCCATCAACCAACTCGGATAGCATGTTTTTAACCCTATCTCTTTCCAGAACTTGGGTGAGCTCTCTAGTCATCAATTAAGATAGTGCGCTTTCCAACCCTATCTCTTCCACTCTTGAGTGTGTTTTCCAACCCTCAACCATCTATTAGGATCATGCGCTTCTTAGCCATTCCTTTCCTCTCGTTTTGATTGCGTTTTCCAAACCCTCAACCATCAATTAAGATAGTGCGCTTCCAACCCTATCTCTTCCACTCTTGAGTGTGTTTTCCAACCCTCAACCATCTATTAGGATCATGCGCTTCTTAGCCATTCCTTTCCTCTCGTTTTGATTGCGTTTTCCAAACCCTCAACCATCAATTAAGATAGTGCGCTTCTTAGCCATCTCTATCCCCCTTGCTTAAGTGTGTTTTCCAACCCTTAATCATAAGCTAAAATAGCGTGTTTTCCAACCCTATTTTTCTTCCTTTTTGTGTGCGTTTTCCAACCACCAATCAATATAGTGCGTTTTCCATCCTTATCCTCCTTGTCGAGTTTGTTTTCTAACCTTCGACCATCAATTAAGATAGTGCGCCTTCCAGCCCTATGTTCCCTCCTCTTTGAGTGCGTTTCCAACCCTCGACCATCAATTAGAATATTACATTTTCCATCCTTATTCCTCTTTTTTTTGAGTGAGTTTTCTAACCCTCAACCATAGATCCTAGATAGCGAGCTTTCTAGCCCTATATTCCATCCTATGAGACCATCTTCACCATTTTTCACCTAGGTAGGTCACCTATTATAATGAGACCATTTTCTTGTATCATTCACAGACATCACCCTTCTCCATCCTTTTTAAGTGTCCTCATTAGGCCCCAATTTTTAGGTAGTGCGCTTTCTAACCCTATCTTACCGTTCTTTCTGAGTGCGCTATATAGCCTTCATTCTCATTTCTAGATGGATCAACCATTTCTTGGTCTGGTAAATCCACTCTTCTTTTTCTTTACAACGCTTACTATCTAAAGTCTTTTACAAAACTTTAATCGTAAGCATTGTAAAGAGGGGAGCAACTGTCGTAACCCAATTTTTGGGTTACTCCCCAAAATAAAATAAAAATAACAAAAATAAAATAAAAGGAGCCGGCGTGGGTAGAAAAATCAATGTGGAAATTTTGGTTGTTTTCGCGAGTCCAATCGTATCTCTTTGGTTCCAAAAATAGAGAAAAATACAGATTTAAGGCAAAAATAATTTATCGTTGGATGAATCTGTGTAAAAACTAAGTTAAACGACATAATTATATTTTTTATGGGTTGATTCGATTTAATCGTCGACAAATTTAAAGTTTAATTATGATCGCGATTTAATTTAAGGTCCAATTGAAGGATTTAATTAAGTGCAAGGACTTAATTATACTTTAAATTGGTCAAATTAATTTTATTAAGGGCTTAGTCAATGAGAAACCAATTTCTTGAATTTAATTCGGGCTCAATTGATGAGAATGGAATTTTCGGAGACCGATTTGAATTTTTAAGTCAATAATGCGAAATCAGGGGCCAAATTGAACGAATTGAGAATTTAACAGTCAATTGAGGGTTAAATCGTGCAATCGGAAACCAGACCATAATAAAAAAGGCGTGCATATTTAAGGTTGCTGTTGAAATTTTGACGGGATACAATTGCATAAAATTAAAAGTTTAAAACTAATTGGGGGTGCAATTGAACCAATCAAACATTGAAGGACCAAATTGCAATTTTCCAAAAAAAACAAGATTGCATGTGCTGCACTGTTCCGACACCTGAACAGTGCAGGAACATGCCCTGTATTCCCTCAGGCCTCTGCATTTTTGCAGAGGCCACAACATTCCCTCAGGCCTCTGCATTTTTGCAGAGGCCACAGCTCACCCCTCATGCCTCTGCAAAATGCAGAGGGCAACAATCTCATGCAATGTGCATGACGAACGGTTGCATTTTTTCCTATAAATGCAACCGTTCGCAGCATGCACCAGGGAAGAAAAAAGGGAGGGAGTGATTACGCAGAAAAAGAAAGAAAAGAGAGAAAAACTATAGACAGAGGAGGGAATTTGGGCAGAAAACTTGGGAGGAGAAAAAGAAGAAAGAAAGGAAAAATAAAATTTACGCAAAGAGGAAGAAAAACGGGGAGAACACTGAGAGTGGAAGAGAAAAAGAGGGAGGATCATAGAACAGAAGAAAGAGTAAAAAACGCAAAAAAACAGCTCCCCGTCGCAGCTTCTCTCTCTCGGTCTGCACATCCCTTCTCTCTCTAACAGCCCCGTCAAGCTCTCTCTCTCCCCGACCGTGCTCTCTCTCTCTAAAAACCAGTCTCTCGGTCCTCTCTCTCTCCACCGTTAGAAGCCATTTTAACCACCCATTACCTCCTCAAGCTCACCGAGACCATCAACAGGTCCAGCTTCTTCTCCAGCTCCGGCGAGAGCACCAGCAGCAACAGGAGCATCCCCAGAACTGCAACGCCACCGTGCACCTTTGGAAGCTCCCTCCGGCCACCACAGGCCACCGTTGACGACGCCACCACGACAGGAATCATCACCTCGACCTCCTCTACCCAACAGTGCTAACAGGTTAGCCTTTCGCCACATTCGAAAAAAAGACTATTCATCGTCTTCCTCGGCTCTGCATGCAGAAGCGCGACGAGAATTTTTGGGCCTGTTCGTGCGTGCGGGCCGAGGCAGAATAAGCAGGCCGGGCCTCATGCTCGACCCACGTATTCAAAGATTTGGGCTTCCAGCCCGTGAGGACTGGAAGCCCAGCCCAACATTATTTGGGCTCCTAGCCCAAACACATCTGGGCTTCCAGCCCGTGAGGACTGGAAGCCCAGCCCACATATATCTGGGCTTCCAGCCCAATATGGCTGGAAGCCTAGTCCAGTAAGGCTGGGCTGTCAGCCTACTGTGGCTGACAGCCCAGCCTAGAAAAAAAAAGAAAAAAATTAAAAAATACAAATTGACAAAAAAAAGTATTTTTTTTACTACTATTATTATTACAAAAAATTTCAAAAATACAAAAAAAATGTATTTGTTTTTTTTTTGCATACGGCCAAATTCCATGATGTTTCCATACATATTTTTCGTAAAAATTATGTTGCATCTTTCTCATATTTTGAAACAAAAATTGGATATCGTAACCGGTTTATGATTATCCGTTGGAATTTGGCCAAAATGTCAAAAATAATTATAAATATTTTTGTTTCATCTTTCAGGGTGTAAATTTACATTGTAAAGTACACCCGCGGATAAAAAAGATTTTTACTACGGTGTAAAATTACATTGTAAAGTACATCCGTAGAATTAAAAAACAAACTTGTAACTGCGGTGTAAAATTACATTGTAAAGTACACCCGCAGACAAAAAAAATGTATTTTTGAAAATGCAGTGTAAAAATTTCAACTTAGAAAACAATCAAACAACAATGCAGCTTACCTTAGGTAGGGTGCACTGGGGGTGATGCGTCTTCCCCTTGCACAACAAGTCCCCTTACCCAAGGCTCTCGCAGACCAATAGGTTTCCTAATGACCATAATACTAGGTGGCGACTCCTAATAATTATAGTCGTAAATTTTACGGCTATAAACACCCTCCTTTTTCACCGCGCGTCGTTGTCTCCCCCGAATCAAGGGGGAATGGCGGGGCGCGAAGCGCGTAAAAAAATCGTCGTCGCGACAATCGTCAATGGGTATGGCACCGAGCCAGACACATATTCACTTGGACTTGACACGCAATCAAACCCAATGGATTTAGATTGATGTCTAATTAAGCTTGACAGGATAGATATATGACTAATTAGGCTTGGAACACAACAAAGCCTAAGGTTATGGGTCGATAGGGTTGTTAAATTGATGTCTAACTAGGCTTGGTATGTAGTTAAGTCCAAGGCAATAGGTCAAAAAGGTCGCAAAACCATGTCCAATAGGGCTTGGCATGTAGCAAAGTTGAAGGTCGATGTGTTTAGAGAGTCATTAAACCGATGTCTAATTGGACTTGGCATGTAGCCCAACCTAAATGATGTAAACCTCTTGAACACGAGGTCAAGCAACCCACACGCAAAGATATCGATTCTTGGAAAGCCAAGTAAATTAGGTTTGGTAGGAATATCATATAAAGATAACTTGTACCAAGGCACCAACACTATTGGATTCAAACCCCTATCCAACGAATAACAATTCATGAACGAGAAGTATGGATGGATACCATGAAGTTAGTTGAAACTCAGTACGATATTTCCAATCCTTTAGATAACAAAGTCAATTTGATGCTCAATACCTCTAATTGGCGACAAACCACTAGGAATGTCATTCGGAAAAACATCCTCAAATTCTTGCAAAAGAACTTTAACAACACTAGGAACACAAGAACCTAAATCATCTAAGTTAAAGAATGTCTCCTTATACACAAGTAAAATCATAGGCAAGTCATAAAGATAGTCATGTTTAAGATCATTAGATTTTGCAAAAAAATTAAGGTGTTTCCCCACTTTTTCTACACACTCTTCTTTTCACCCTTTCTTTCTTCTCTCCACTCATTTTCTCTCCACTCTCGGCCTTCTTTTCATTTTTTTGTTCTTGGCCATGACCCTCCTCTAATGTCCTAAGGGACGAAACTTTATTCCCTTTTGTTTTCAACTTATGGCTCACTTTCTTTTCTCTCTTCCTCATATTCACCATGTTGTTCAACTTGTTTTTTTCATTTTGGCCAAATCTTTTTGTTCCTCTACTTTGTCTGAAACATGTTGCTCTTCCTCATTACCTTTCTTCAATTGAATTTGATCTTCATACACTTGGTTTAGTGAGGGTGAAGCAAGTGTATAAGTCCTTCCATCCTTTTCTGAATACTTGTTCTTAAACCCATCATGCTTGGCTTTTCTATCAAATTGCCAAGGCCTCCCTAGTAATAGAAGAGTAGAATGCATAGGCATAACATCACATAACACTTCATCCTTATATTTGCCTACTGAAAAAGAAATCATAACCTGTCTATTCACCCTAATAACACCACATTCATTCAACCATTACAGTTGATAAGGCCTCTCATGCTTTATGGTATTCAATCCCAACTCTAACCAAAGTAACACTAGCAAGATTAGTACAACTACCACTATCAATGATCATACTACATACCTTATCGTTGATTAGGCATCTAGTATGGAAGATGTTCTTCCTTTGTTGCTCCACATCATCATCCTCAGTCTGAACACTAAGTGACCTTCTAACCACCAAAACTTTATCACCAACAGCATACTCTAAATCACTAGCATCCTCAAGTGGGGTCATGTCATCACAATCAGACTCCTCACTAGTGGACACAATCTCTCCATCATCCCTTACAATCATAACTCGATGATTTTCATATGATGATGCATAGTGTCCCAATCCTTGACACTTGAAACACTTTATATCATGATTACGTTTCGGTTGAACTTCTCCCTTAAGTTTTTGATCATTGGCCGAAACCTACTTCTTCATGGAGTTAGGTTAGGCAACTTTAGAAGTAACCAAAGGCTTTGATGATGAACTACCCTCTCCCCTATAATTCATATTCCAACCCAAAGAAGACCCCGTATAAGCTCCAAATCGTGTATTACCCTTTCTTTTCAACTGTCCTTCAACCTTAATGGCTAAGTTTAATAAGTCCTCCAAATCAACATATGATTGCAACTTCACAACATTATCTATGTCTCTATTCAAGCCATTCAAAAACTAGACATCATAACTTCCTCATCTTCATTGTTGCTACCCAATTTTTTACTCTTTATTTTTTTATGTTTCGAAAAAAAGTATTTCAAAAATAGATTTTGGGTTCAAGGGCGAAATCGAGCAATTGGGATTTTAATGGCCGATTGAGGGTTAAATCGCAAAAATCAGGAGCCAAGGGCCAGATAAGGAGATCGCGCAAAGCTAAGTTTGAGATTGAATTTTGGGTGGGATTTAATTGCATCAAATCAAGTTTTAAATCTAATTAGGTGCAATTAAAGAAATTAGAGGACCAAATCATATTTTTCTTCCTAAAAATATTTTCGAAATCTGCATTTTTTTTTAGCATGCACTGTTCCGTTTACCTTGCATTTTCAACATCAATCAAATTTTTATTCCTTTTTCAAATTGATTTTTCTTCCAATTCGCATTGATCACAACAGCTGAGTCAAATATTTTTCCTAATCAGTAGTGATTTTTCTTCCCGTTTCATCCTCTTCAGTTGATCAACAGCTCAATTCCAAAATCCTGCGTGATTCTCTTCCCGTTTCGTCTCCATCACAGCAAGGCAGATCAAATTTATCTCCAGCATTATTTCCTTCCCGAATTTATCTCCAGCGTGATTTCCTTCCTAATTCTCCTTTGATTGTATCGATTGCTAGCTGTTCCTCCACTTCATGCATGGCAAGTTGGGTCTCCTCTGCTATAAATAGCAGCACAGTGAAGAAGAAAAGGAGGAAAAAAAAAAAGAAGGAACAAGAGGGCTGAGGAGACAAAGAAATTTACGTGAAAATCTTCTAATATATCTCCTTCGCGTCTGCTCTCTTCTGCTCCTGCTATTTCATTTTGCTTTGTTCTCTCTCTAAAAAAACAGACCTCTGTTTTCTTTCTCATTCTCGGCCAGCCAAGCATAACCACTTTGACCACCAAATTCTAGCCAAACATCACCACCATAAACCACCTATCTCTCCAGAAACTCAGCCTCATCTCAGGCAAAGTTTTCTTGCAGAAAAGTTTCACCGTCTGCAATGTAACCGAGGTCTTCCGACGACAACTCCGGCCACCACAGGCCACCATTTCCGACGACACGACCAGAAGAATCACCACGACATCCTCTACACAAAGGTACTAATCGTTTCTCCTTTCGTCATACTGCAAAATCTACTGTTCCTGCATCGTCCTCATTTTGCTGCATGCAGTGGGATGCAATTCGCGTCCCACTGTTCATGCAGGCCGAGTGAAGTGGGTCGGTCTGTGGGCCTGGCCCATAGTCAAACAGAAATGGGCTGGACTGAAAATTAGTCCAAGCCCGAGAAGAGGCCCAGGCAACCGAAGCCCAGCCCGAGGGAAGGATGGGCTTCTGGCCCATCTGGATGGAAAATCCAGTCCAAGAACAAAATGGGTCGAAGCCCATATTTAGAATAAACAGGCCGGGGCCCAACACCACATTGTTTGGGCCGCGGGCACAGATCCAGATAAGCTGGGCCGCAGCCCAGCCATAATGGGCGGGCTGGCAGCCCAGCCACAATGGGCGGGCTGGCAGCCCAAGCCCAACGAGTGGGCTGCAGCCCACCCATACATAATAATAAAATATGTATAAATATATATATATATATATTTAAATAAAAATATAAAAATACAAGTTTCCAAAAATATTTTTATTATAAAAAATGTGTTGTTTTTTTGCATACGGCCAATACACTAGCATATTTTTAAAAGTTGTTCCTTTTAAAAAAAAATATATATTATCTTGGGTTTTGAAGAGAAAATGAGTTTTAGCATGGATTTCGCAAAGAAAAAATCATTTCTTGCATTTTGAGATTTTACAACATGTTTGTAAAATCCAAAGGGTATTGGCCAATATTTCAAAAAATATAAAAATCTTATTTTTTGGGAAATTTATTATTCACTGTTGGTATTTGGGTAAATAAATCCTAAAAGGGTTAATATCCAAAATATTCGACGGGAATGATATACTATTATTCACTGTTGGTATTTGGGTAAATAAATCCTAAAGGGTTAATACCCAAAATATTCGACGGGAATGATATGCTATTATTCACTGTTGGTATTTGGGTAAATAAATCCTAAGGGTTAATACTCAAAATATCCGACGGGAATGATATGCTATTATTCACTGTCGGTATTTGGGTAAATAAATTCTAAGGGGTTAATACCCAAAATATCCGACGGGAATGATATGCTATTATTCACTGTCGGTATATGGGTAAATAAATCCTAAAGGGTTAATATCCAAAATATTCTACGGGAATAATATGCTATTATTCACTGTTGGTATTTGGGTAAATAAATCTTAAAGGGGTTAATATCTAAAATATTCGACGGGAATGATATGCTATCATTCACTGTTGGTATTTGGGTAAATAAATCCTAAGGGGTTAATATCCAAAATATTCGACGGGAATAATATGCTATTATTCACTGTTGGTATTTGGGTAAATAAATCCTAAGGGATTAATATCCAAAATATTCGGCGGAATAATATCCCATTTGCCATTTATTTTACATTTGTTTTGACAGATCAAATCATAAACAAGCCAAACGTCAAGCAGCTTACCTTAGGTAGGGCGTACTAGGGGTGCTAAAACCTTCCCTTTACGCAACCAGTCCCTTACCCTAGAATCTCTGAATGACCAGTTTTAGGTTTCCTAGTAACCATAATACTAGGTGGCGACTCCCTTTTTCAAATAGAGAACCCCCTGACACCATTGAATCCCCGCACACGGGGAAGAGTCGCCACGACGCCGCATCACTAAATTTTTTTTGGGATATTACTCTAATCATAACCACCTCTAATTCTTTCTGATACTCCTCCATACTCTTATTACCCTGTGTAATCATTTGTAAATGATTAAACAACTCCCGATAATAATATTTAGGAACATACCTCTTCTTCATTATTGTTTTCAGCTCCTCCCATGTGTTAACTGGTCTTTCTCTATTCCTTCTTCTTTTTACCACCAATCTCTCCCACCAAACCATAGCATAGTGTTGCGATGTCGCGGTCATACAAATTAATTACCCTAGCTTAAAACAAATCAAACAAGATAGTATAGAGCAAGCAAGGGGTCAATCCCATAAGGACAATTTAGTTATGATTTTTGTGCTATATGTTATGCAATTGGGGGGTTGGAAGTTGTCTAGGCTAGGCTAAAGCAAACTAAGCGAAAATTATATGAGACTGAAATTTATCAATCAAGCAAACCTTGGTCGCAAATCAACATTCACCTACAGAAATCAGAACTGATCATGGAAACGACACATCAATTTATATTCTGAATATTTATCTCTTCTTAAAATTGGTTCGTTAACGGATCCGCCATATAACTTACCCTAACCATCAAACAACCACAGTGTCCGCACTAGTAATTTTATTCAATGGCAGCATTAAAATCTAGATAAATTGATCAATTAAGAAACATAATTGTCCGCAATATATGTTTAGTTCGATTGAATGTTCTCCCTAAGATTAATAACATAGATCCGCTACAATTATTAACTTAGTTGCTTCACAAGTTCATTAATCATAACTCTGGTTTTGATATCAAACTTAGCAATAGATTGTCTATAATAATAACTTCTAGTCCGCTCTTAGCAATTAAATAAACAATCATAGGAAAATAAGCATAGGAGAATAAACATATTCATCATATAAACTGAAAAATTGAGGTAAAAATAGATCTCACAGTCCTTGAAATCTAAAGGTTTTCGTGTCCTTGCAACCAAGCAAAAGAGTGTAGCCTTGCATGTTTATTGAACAACTAAATAAAAAGATGGAAGAAAACATCATTTAGGGTTTGGAGGAGGAAGATTTGTGTTTTCTTTGCTGCTGGCTGAAACTTCCTTGCTCCTCTCCTCCTTTATATATGCTTAGAAACCCTAGTATCTATTTTACAAAATAGTCCTTCCTTAAGTTGGCAGAATTTAGTTGTCCCTTGTAAAATTCATATCTCATTCATAACGCATCATTTTGAGCTTAAATTGGGAGAGTTTATAGTTCTTTGAGTATTGAATCCACTACAATTGTGTTTGCATCAATCAGACTTCTGTAGCTCGAGATATTGAAGTTGGAATGGACAAAGGTCAATATCAGCAGATTGCAAGATTTGACTTTGAAGGCTGCGATTTCCATGCTCTTCCTTATTTTATTTCTTTTTCCTTAGCTTTCCATAAATTTATGGATGTTAGCTTTTGAATTTCACTGGAATCACTTCATTTTGATCTCTAGAGCTTCCACTCTGCACAAAACACCGACTGAAGGTCAAATCTGTCAATCAGCTCCAATTACCTCCTTTTGCATCTTTCATCCAAAAATACCTTCAAAACATAAAACAAAGAATATCAAGGCATTTTATACACAAAACATATGCAAAACACTAGGTAAATATGGATGAAACTATCAAATAATATGGTTGCATCACATAGTCAGTAAACTCCATCACAGTTAACTTCACCTTCTTTTCTTCAGAGTACCTATGGATGCCAAAAATCATCTCCACCTTTTTTTCCCAATATAAATAAGCTTTTGGATCAATTTTTCCCTTAAAGGCTAGGATTTTTAACTTAATACTACCCAAATTTCGGTCTATATCTCCCAAATCATCAAAATCCCCTCTATGCTCAAAATCCCTATATGGCCGAATATGTCCCCTCCTTGACCGATTCTCATATTTCTCTCCCCTATACAGAATCCACCACTACGATTAAGATCATCCTTGACTTTATTTGCAGAGTTTCCAGCAACTCTCCTCTTTCCTAGATTCTCTACCCCTTTTACTTCGTCCTCCATCAGACATAGTCTCTAATTTTCCAATCCTATTCATCAGTTCACCGATCTTCTATGGCACACTATTAGAAGACATTTTTTTTAAAACTTGCATGAAAATCGTTAGCAATAAAAAAAATCACCTCACACACTCGTGTTTCACACAAATTTATAGGCTTTTCACTAAAATATGCTCCCTATGCCTTTTTCCACTCAAATTGTCTTTCTTTAGTTCTTGAGATCACTTAGCAATAATTCAGAAAAAAGCAACCAACTAAGTACTGAACTTATAAATTTGATATAGACTCTAAAAGCAAGAAATTACGAAAACTAACAAAACAAAACTCAATGACAAATTCACGAATAGGAATGCAAATTTGTATGAATAATATGATGATTTGAAGACACAAACAAAAAAAATCAGAAAAGAGCGAAACAATTATGATTATCAAGAACTAAGGATTTAATTCAAGAAAATTCAAGTAACTCAAGAAAATCAACTAAACTACTCAAATTTTCAAGGAACACAAACAAGATTACTAAGTGGAAGACTACCCAATTTCCCAATGATTAAGGTTTTCTCAAGCATGTATTCGGCCAAAACAAAAAAAAAGTGATTTTTTTTCTTTTTTCTTTTTTTCTTTTCTCTCTTTTTTTTTATGCGGCAACAATCAAAATTTCAAGATCAAGCACTTTTTTTTAATCTATAAATGTATATATTTCAGCAAGAACACTAACTTATGAAGTGTTCAACAAAGCAATAACAAGTAAGATCCCTATTTTTTTTTAATGTTTTTTAGGTGGCCGAATCTATCAAAAACAAAATAAGAAACAATAAAGACTCAAATTGAAGGATATAACCTGTGATTAGATCAACTCTGATACTAACTGATGTGAACCCTAGCGGAATTGAATGGTATTCGCGAACCTAACATCAATCTAACCCAGGTTTTGTTGAGATTTGAATGAGCTTATCACAATGGAAGACCTGCTCCAAGGTAACAAGACTATAAACTGACTCGATCACAACGCCTACGCTTAAAGACTAGCAAAGGAAGTATAAATTCACAACAAAGAATGGTCAATTCATTGAAGAGTTGAAAGTTCAATCAAGAACAAAGAAGGAGCAACCAAAGTCGGCTACAATACTGGAAAATATTGTCAAAAAAGTTGCCCTAACATTATTCCTAAAGAGTATTTATACTCCAAGCCAAAACCCTAGTTTCCCTAATGAGCCTCACATGAAACCATTTTAAATAATAATTAACCCAGGCTAAAACAAGCCCATACTAATTAAAATAAACAAAATAATCAAATTTAAAAACCAAACAAATTGTCTCCTCTCAAAATAATTAAAGTTTGATAACTCAACTAATTAAATAAGACAAGTTTGTTGTTTCCGCATTCTGTCTGGCAGCAGCAAGGCCCAACCTAAAACGGGTTGTTCTCTTTTTTTTAATGAATTAGAAGGCATTCCATATGCCGTTGGAAAGGTATGGAAGTGATGTTTCCAGAACAACTAGAATCACATCAAAATTCAATCTGTAGCTCAAGCTATTTCTAAAAGAGTAATGAAAGGTCAAACTGTCTGAGTCTAGTCTTCTTCTACCAATCCTTGTGTAATGATTCTTGGATCCACCAATAAGCCCCTCTTGAATATGAATCAGATTAATCAAGGTTTGCTATTATTATTACAAATCCTCTTGAAGTCCACCTTAGCCCATGTATCTTGAAGAAGTCCATTGAAAGCTTTTTTGAACTTCTCAGCCCTAAGCCTAGTAACTGGACCAACTGGAACCTCCAATGGATCCTTTGATGGTTGGATCGCATCATTTCATCTCACCTTCTTGCGGTTCTTGCGAAACTAAAACCAACACCAAATACAACCAACTTTGCAACACAATCCAAATAGATGTATATGACTCAAGAAGCAATAAAAACACAGAAAACTAGCAAAATGAAATTGGGATGATAGTATCGCGAGTAGCAAGTGAGTCTATCCAAAATATGGACAAAAATGAAGACTTGAAAAAAATAAACACAAACAAAGTATGCAAAACAATGAACTAACACCCACATATGTTAGATATTTTATAAATATACTGTAAGAAACAAAAACAACATAAACAAAATGAATTTCAAAGCTGACAAGACAAACTAAAAAAAAAAGACTCGTTTACGACAAGCTAAGTCTGAATCTGGAACCTAAAGTAAATGATGTCCAATTGAGCTATAATTTGTGATGAAGTGTGATTTCAACCCAAATATATAGAATATTCAATTTGATTTCAACCCATAGTCATCAATCTTACTCCCTTTAGGTCCACCTTACTCTATGTGCTCTATATTAACTCATTCAATGTCTCTTTAAGTCTCTTTGTCCTAACTCTTGTAATAGACCCAATTGGCACCACCAATAGGTCATTTGAGTTATTAAGCTTGATGTTGGGCTGGTCCTCATCACTAAGGTTGATGGATCAAGAGGTTGTTAGACCCATGCTCAAGAGGGATTGACATACAACCAAGCCCAAGGTCAAAGGGTCAAGAGGGTCACAAAAATCATGCCCTATTGGACTAGGTGAGTACTCAAGCCTAAGGGTGATGTGTCTACCAATTTGTGAGACCCATGCCTAAGTGAGCTCCATATATAGCCAAGCCTAAAAGTGTTGTGTCTGACAGCTCACTAAACTCATTAGATCTACTAGCTTGCCAGACCCATGTCCACTAGGGCTCTAACACTGAGTGGAACTCAAGGGTATAGGGTCTAGTAGCTTGTCAAACCAACACTGTATTAGGCATGGCATCCAACCAATCGTGGAGGTGTTCGTGTGGCAACTCACCAAATCTATACCCATTTGCGCTAGACTTGTAGCCACGTCCAAAGATATTGGATCTAGTAGATTGCTAAACCAACACTCACATGAGCTAGAATTTGTCCTATGGTATGTGTGTTGATAATTTGCAAAGCCTAAAGATATTAGATATGAATGCAAGCCTATCATTGAATAATCAACCAGCTTTAACTTGGACTCAAATCTATTTCTTACAATGCCAAAAAACATATGTCCATTACTTAATATCAATGTACAGCATATCCTAGTTTGAGATGCTGGCAAAGTAGTCTCCAGCGTTAACGGCCCTTTGATTGGACCTGAACCTAAAGCATTCCAAATGAATTAACTAAACGTACTGTTTTATGGATTGCCTCCTAGAAAAGCAAGGAATAATATCTTACTTTTATCTCTTTAAAAATGAAAAGAAAATCCCCAGAAAAAAAAAGGAAATTATTAATTACTATTGTCATTATTTTGTGGTATCATGGACTATACAACTCGACAATTACGCTTCTCTTTTAAGCATCTCTTCCATCCTTCTAAAGAGTTGGCAGCATCTAACGTTACAAGTCAATTGAAAATTTGGTCATCCAATAAATAAATGATTTCACTAAAATAGGTTAAGTCGTATTCTTTCACAACAGTTTAATTAGGTGGGAACAACTTTCTTAGTCTTTGTTTGAAAGTGAGATTATTTTTTAAAATATTTTTTATTTAGAAATATATTTAAATACTTTTTATATATAATTTCATAACAACTTACCAAGATTGATTATCTTTATTTCGTATGAGTTATATATAATTAGTCTTTGAATTTAATTTGAACATCAGGCCATAATTTATTCAATAAATTAATAATGGTTTGAAGAAACATTATTTGGATTTGAGATCCCAAATTGCTAGATATTGAAGAAAGAAAAGGTTTCATTGAAACGAATATAGGTGAATCAGATTTGGATGGTAAAATCCATGTATGAATAATATTGTGTTTTAAAAGTGTTTTTAAAAAAAATATTTTAAATTAATTGTTCTTGGTATATTTAGATATTTTTTGATGTGTTAATTTCAAGAATAATTTTTTAAAATTAAAAAAAAATATTATTTTAAAATATTTATAAATAAAAACACTTTAATACACATAAGGGGGGAAAAAAGAAGAAAAAAAGGGCAAACACATGGACCACGTAGTACTCTTTAACGTTCATCATAAGATTTGGATTACCAGAAAGCAAGGAAGTTTATTCAAGTGAGCTTTATTTATTCCATTTTGGATGGTATAAATAGGCTGGCAAACATGCAACTAAGACACCCGACCCAGTCTTCTCTACTCCTCAACCATCTATCCTTAATTTTCCACAGCTCGACATGGCATCAGGTCTCCCCTTCAGGCTCCCTGCCCCCTCAGTATCTTCTAATACGAGCCAGCAGCTGATCAGGAATGACCGTGGCAGCATGCTAATGATGTCTGATGACAATGTGGTGATGAAACAAATCGTAGAAACTCATGCTCCTGATGGCCGAGAGCTTGATGTCAAACCTCTTCTTCACCTTGTAGAAGACATCCTCAAACGAGCCACCTTGCAAATTGATACGGTATCGTACCAGCCTTTTTCTCGGAAAACTGCTTATACACTGTCAGTTTTAGCATAATAATGAAGTCGATCTGAATCATCTAACATATTCAGTTTGATGCAAACTCTAGAAATGTATATCAACTTAACTCTGTTTTATCTCTATTTTTTATGCATCTATAATCACTGTGATATAACTAATGCAGACTTCCCAAGCAAATGCTGTGTCGGAGGACAGGACCGACCATGCCGGTTTCGTTCCCATGCTCGATTCGCTTTCGTATACTATCGACAGAATTTCCAGCGAGGTGATTCAAAATACTTCAATTTTAATATGATATTAGAGGCATTAGCCTAACGAGTTTGTGGAAATTTTGCAGATTGCCTACAAGGCACTTGGTGGGACAGACGGGCACGCAACGACGGTCGCCCTTTTCAACATGCTAGCGAGCTATTCTTGGGATACCAAACTGGTTCTGACCCTGGCAGCTTTTGCTCTGAATTATGGAGAGTTTTGGCTGCTTGCCCAGATTTACTCTTCAAATCAACTTGCCAAATCCATTGCAGTTCTCAAGCAATTGCCTATCATCCTGGAAAACTCAGGGCCCTTGAAACCTCTTTTCGATGCCCTTAACAATCTCATCAAGGTTGTGATGGACGTAGCTAGATGCGTGGTTGAGCTCAAGGATTTACCACCAACTTACATTTCTCATGAAGTGCCGGCATTGTCCTCGGCCATGGCCCATGTCCCTGCTGCTGTCTACTGGACCGTAAGGAGTGTTCTGGCTTGTGCGGCTCAGATTACAAGCCTCACTACCATGGGATATGAGTAAGCTTTTCTGCTCACCATCTTTATCAAGCCATGCTTTACATCTTGTATTCCCTGTAATAATCTCTTTCATCTATCTCAGGTTTGCAAAATTAACCACCGAGACATGGGAGCTATCTACCTTGGCTCACAAACTCAGCAACATACTTGAGCATCTGAGGAAGCAATTGGCTACTTGCTACCAATACATAGGTCTGGACCTTAACAACCTCTGTGTTAAACTGTGTTGGATTTGTAATAAGAAAATAGAAAATTGCTGTTCAAATAATTGATATTGGTTTTCGATGCAGACGAAAAGAGGAATGTCGAAGCCTATCAAATACTTTTGAGTCTCTTTGAAAAGATTCACATTGACAACATGAAGGTCCTCAAGGCCCTGATTTACGCCAAGGATGATATCCAACCACTCATAGATGGCTCTAACAAGACAAGGGTTTGCTCTGTTACCATCCCATCTACTTATGTGACTGACTTATAAATGTAGTACTAAATTGTTAGAAAGCTAATGCAAAATATTTCTGATACTTTAACAGGTTCATCTTGATGTATTGAGAAGGAAGAATGTTCTATTGCTCATTTCTGGCCTTGCCATTTCAAATGATGAGCTTTCAATTCTTGAACAGATATATAATGAATCCAGAAACCACGAAACTAGACGGGATAGTCAGTATGACGTGGTCTGGATCCCAATTGTGAACCATTCAGTTCAGTGGACTGATCGAATAACAGAAAAGTTTGAGAGCTTGCAGAGTGCAATGCCATGGTACACTTTGTACCATCCTTCATTAATGGAGAAAGCACCCATCAGGTTTATCAAGGAAGTGTGGCACTTCAAGAACAAGCCTATTCTTGTGGTGCTTGACCCCCAAGGCAAGGTGGTTTGCCCAAATGCACTCCACATGATGTGGATTTGGGGAAGCAACGCCTTCCCTTTCACCAGCTTGAGAGAGGAATCTCTGTGGATTGAAGAGACATGGAGGCTGGAGCTTTTGGTTAATGGCATTGACCCAGTGATACTCAAATGGGTAAATTCTTTACAGTTGCTGCAGCATTTTTATACATATTTACATGCTCCTCACAATTGCTGCAACGTTTTTATGATAATCAGATCGATGAAGAAAAGTACATTTTCTTGTACGGAGGGGACGATGTTGAATGGGTGAGGAGGTTCACAAACACAGCACGTGCTACTGCACAGGCTGCCGGCATTCCCTTAGAGATGGTTTATGTGGGGAAGAGCAGCAAAAGGGAGAAAATCCGGCTAGCCATAGAGAAAATTACAGAGGAAAAGCTCAGTTATGCCTGGCAAGACCTTACCATGATATGGTTCTTCTGGACCAGGCTAGAGAGCATGTTTTTCTCCAAGATTCAGCTGGGGAAGGTTGACGACCAGGATCCTAGGATGCAAGAAATCAAGAAGTTACTGAGTTATGATAGAGAAGGTGGATGGGCTATACTTAGCAAGGGGTCTCGAGTTGTGATCAATGGCCACGGCACCACAGTACTGCCAGCAATGGCGGAGTATGATCTGTGGAAAGAACAAGTGCCCGTCAAGGGTTTTGATTTGGCCCTCGCAGAGCACCAAGAAAAGATTCATGACGTTGCTCATCTTTGCTGCCGCTTTGATCTCCCAATGACTGCTGGTAGGATCCCCGTGACCTTGAAATGCCCTGAGTGTAACCGCTCCATGGAGAAATTCACCACCTTCCTTTGCTGCCATGTCGAGGGCATTCCCGACGAGCTGCTCCAGTAAATGATTTGCAGCTACGCCTCCTTGTAGCTCATATTTCCACTAAAATAATGTTGTGCGTGTTTTTTTTTTTTCTTTTCAATTTTAATGTAATTTGAGACATGATACCTGGCTATAACGCTCAATATGTGGCCTTGCCATTTGATATTCCATACAAAAAATAAATAAATTTGATACCTACCTATAACGCTCAATATTTTTTATATATTGATATTTGCTAAAATAGTGTTGTTCATTTGACATTTGATAGCTGGGTTTAGGTGTAGCTCACCATGAGCTGACTTGCTCGTGCATTGTGTTGAGTTTTTTTTTGATATAATAAACTGATTAATTGTTATGCGTGTTTTTATTTATTAAATATAAATATAATTAGTTAAATTATTATCAATAAAATCCATTTAAAATAGGTTATTTGTTTTGTGTATCGAAGTTACTGAACGTTGCTATTGTTCGAATGTTTGGATAATTATTTAATCGGTAGATTGTCTATGTGCATCGAAGTGCTTGTAAATAATTTGGTTCAATTTTTCTACCCGTTTTGTCTATATTTGATTTCATATATTTTTTGGTTACATGATATTAAGTCTGAAATATCATACATAAAAAGTCTTGCACGTTAATTTTAAACAAAAACAACATCGACTAATGAATTTTTTTCATTCTTATTATATTTTAATCATATTTTTTTCAAATCGTCATAATTATTATAGTTGCTATTATAATAATTGTTATAAGTAATTAATATTCAGATTATTACTGATAGTACTGTTATAATTATTGTAATTATTATGATTATAATTATCACGATAATTAACATCATTGTTTTTATGAATATTATTACAATTATAGTTAGTATTATTATCATTAGTATAATTTTTTTTGTCATTATTGATATTTTTATATTTTTTGAGTTACTTTTATTATTACCATCAAAGTCATCATTAGCTACATCATAAGCACCATAACTATTACTATTATAATAAATTATAATCGTTATTATTATGATAATTTATAATGTCACCATTATAATCAAGATTACAACACCTTAAATTATTATTATTAGTAATGTTAAAATAATAAAAACTATTAACTTATCATGAAAAATAAAAAAACTTAAAAAGTTTAACAAAAAAGTAAGCAAGAAAAAACATACCTCTAATTATTATTATCATTGCATATATAATAAAAATAAATAAAATTACCTTGAAGAATAAAAAAACTAAAAAATATAACAAAAGAGTAACAAAAAAATAAAATAAATGAACAAAGAAAAATAATTATTATTAGCCTAAACAAAATCATTTGAAAAAAACATTTCAAATGATTATTATTCTTATTGCATAAATAATGGAAAACACAAAATTACCTTGAAGAATCAAGAAAATAAAAAATATAATAAAAGAGAATGCAAAAAATAAATAAATTAAAAAAATATATTATTAGCCTTAAAAAAATATTTTGAAAAAAAAACAAATAAATTAATTATTACCATTATTGCATAACTAATAAAAAACAATTACTTCAAAGAATAAAAAATAACTCAACATTATAACAAGGGAAGAAAAAATGACAAAAATAAAATTAGATTTAAAAAAATATTTGACCTGAAGAAAAAAAACAAAAAATAAAATTTTTTAAATGATCACTAACACAAAATAAGATTGAAGGGCTAAATAAAAAAATAGGCAACCCCAACAAAAGAGAAAATTAAAAACTACTTCTTACTATTATTGCATAAATAATAATAAAAACATTAACCTCAAAGAATAAAAAAAAAACTCAAAATTATAACAAAAAAGTAAGCAAACAATTAAAATAAATGACAAAATAAAATTAAATATTATTAGCCTTAAAAAAACATTTGACTTTTTTTAAAAACAAATATGAATTTTCAAATGATCACTAACACAAATTAAAATTTCAAGACTAAATAAAAAAATACAACCCCAACAAAAGAGAAGATAAAAAAGAATTCAAAAGTAAAACAAAAAGCATATACACATAAACATGTACAATAATAGGGATTAATGCATAACTATATAAATACTAAGAAAAAAAATTAAATTTAAAAGTATAAGGTTTGAAATAAAAATAAAATATATAATTGATTTCAATTGAAGGATCCAATTGAAAATAATTCAAATTTATATACCAAACATATTAAGGGATCTAAAACCAAAATCAAAATTAAAAGAATAAGGACCGAAATAAAAATATAACATATAATTAATTTCAATTGAAGAACAAAATTGAAAATAATACAAATTGTTATACCAAAACAATTAAGGGATTTAATACAAAACCGAAAATTAAAAGAATAAAGACCAAAATGCAAACAAAATATATCATCAATTTCAATTAAAGGACTAAATAAAAAGAGAAATGTCATTGAGGAGAGAAATCAGGACCATACACAATAATCAAAAGAGAAGGGATGGACATGAATCTACCATAAACCTAGGGGACTGTAGTGTAAGATGGCCTTGAGGAGAGAGAAAAGGGTACAAAAAAGTTCAACCGACCACCGTCATCTCTCTGGTAATCATGGGCTGCCACGCGCCACTCTAGTAGGTAGAGGACATGGTAGCGCATCCTCGAAGATGTTGGATCAACAGTTTTGAATAACATATGATGTCACACGCGCCACCGAAAGAGAGAGTGTCGGAAAAAGGCGCTGACGCATTCAGACGACGCGCCAACAGTGCATTGGAAAAAAAATAAAGCCAATTACCTAAACACCCCCACAACCATTTCTTAACTTTCTTTCTTTTCGGGGGGTAACGTCGCATTTACACAATTTACAAAAATGTGAAATGTTTGGAGGACCCCCCGCTGGCAGTTCTTGTCTTTGTCTTATTTGTGGGCTATTCCGTAACTGTATTGTACAAATACCTGTAAAAATTTGATATTACTCTCGGTTTGGTCACTATTCATAGTCTGAAGGGAGGGGTAAACCAGTATTTTTATTGTGCAAAAATACGTGAAAAATACTAAAATACCCCCGAACAATCTGGTAACACCAACCGGTCCCATTAAAAAATCAAAATTACCTTTGATACAAAGGCAAGGGCTAAGGCGCACTTAGGGGCGAAATTGTTATTCCATTGTTGCATTCCACAGTGATTTGTGAATAAATGTACAGTGAACGACTGATCTCCTTTAGGTTTTTGTAATGCTTAATATTTGTTCATTTTAATATATATTAAGTTATTTATATCATTACCTTTTCCTTTAACTTTTTATTTTATTGATTTCATTTCTTTTGAAGTCATTTACACAATACAACTTATGATACCAATGAAAAATATTTTATTTAAACTAGTTATTTAGGTGCCATAAACCTAACTACAACTTCAAAATGTTTGACACCTACTAGTTGTCTGGCTTCAAAATCTCCCTTGTATCAATTGAATTTTCTAAATGTTGCGATATCGTGGTTACCGCACAAATTAATTATTCTAACTGAAAACACAATACATAAGATAGTATACAACAAACAAGGGTTGATCCCGCGAGGAAGGGTCAAGTCATATTTTTATGTTATATGATATGCATTTTTTTCTTTTAGAGGGGGGGGGGGGGGGGGGGGGGGGGGGGGGGATAAAATAGAAAACTATCAAGAAAAAACTAAATAAAACCAAAATTTATCAAGAAAATAAACTTTGGTCGCAAGTAAACATTCATCTACAGAATTCAAAAAATATTCTGAATATTTATCTCTTCTTAACATTGGTTAGTTAATGGATCCACCGTATAACTCACCCTAACCAGGGATGAGAATTTTCGGTTTGATTCAGTTTTTACCTATAAAAATAACCAAATAAAAATTATATTTTTTTTTGAAAAATAAACTTAACCGAACCATACCTAGTAAAAAATAACCATTTTTAGTTCAATTCGGTTTTTGTGTTAAAAAATGGAGAAAACCGAAATTGTTTTTTAGCTTTCCTAACAGATTTTCTGATGGGCTTTTTGATGGGCTTACAATTAATATTAATAAAAACTGATTTTATATTATGTTAAACTGATCTTATGGCTCGACTTATGAGTTTGATAGGTTCATTTGGAGAGACAAAAGTCTTTTTCTTATTTTTGTAATTGATTTTTTTTAATTTCATCATTCAACTTATAATTTATAGTTTATTGAAAATTAAATTTTATAATTTGTTTTGATTTATTTTTTATTGAGGTTATTATGATATAATGATTAGAGTTGTAGACTTACAAGTTAACTTGATTCAATCCTCAGGGTTCATGTCTAAATATTTTTTTTTTAAAATTCAATCCAATATGTTAGTTATTTTTAAACTAACTACATCAACTAAATCATATTAGATTAATCTCTCCATAACTTTATTTTTTACTATAAAAAACTTCAACAACATATAAACATTTTTAAACAAAAATAAGAAAATTAATCTTAGCATTGCCTGTTTTGATTTACGCCATCTAGCAAAAATATTTTGATAATTGAATTATTGTACTTCTTGACTAATTGAGTTACTTTATAAATCTTTAGAATCTTTACTGTCTCGTTTTATAATATCTGCTATTTTAGCTGACCGCCCACCAGTTACTACAATTGAATGGCTGTGAGCACATCACAGAGAAACACTAACCTCAATCCTGAGCCAACCTCAGGCTCGCAGTTCTACTCCCAAAAGAATCATCAGGAGGCAATTCGGGTATGTTTTAATCTCTAGCTGTTCATAAGATTGTGTAAATTCTAAACCAAGAGTCAATAGCTATAGCTCTCCGATTATTTCTCTAGTAAGTAGCATGATAGCTGAAAGTCTCTCGTGATAAGTGGATATCATGTTTTCTTGTTCTTTAACTGGATTTTGCGGTCTGGTTTTTTCTGTTTATTGCTGAGTTATCTCTCAAAATGCAAGCTTTGAGTGTTTGGCCGTTGAGTGGTGGCTCGTGTGCGGTGCCCCATTTGGAGTTTGAGGAGGATTCTTCTTGTATTGTAATTACTAGAAGAGGGAGAAAGAGATGGGGTCTTCTTGACACTGTTTTTCAAGGTGCAAGTTCTGGTTTTCCTATGGTTTATGGCAATTTGAGGTGTGATAGAAGTGGGACTTCTTGTGGGACCTTAAAATTTGGTGTGGAAAGTAGGTTTCTCTCCAAGTATTCAAGGATTAAATATGTGTGTTTTCGTGAGCCGAAGGAAGGCTCATTTGGTTCATCATTGGATTTGGCACCGGCTTTGGAGCAACAAAAAATTGGTAATGAGTTTCATAGAGTCGAATCAAGTGTGGATGATGGGTCGATAGTGAAACATGAGAGAGATATAGTTAATTCTGATTTTGATAGAAATGATGATAATAGTGATGAAGAACAAAATAGTGAAGTAGATGTTCGGAGTGAGGGAGAAGTTGGGGAAGAACAAGATGAAAAGATTGATGTCCGTACGCTCGCTCAGAGCTTGTATTTTGCAAAAACAGTGGATGATATAGAAGAGGTTCTTAAGGACAAGGGTGAATTGCCAGTTCAAGTGTACTTATCCATGATTAAGGGTTTTGGCTGGGACAAGAAAATGGAGCCTGCCCTGGCTCTCGTTGAATGGCTCAAGATAAAGAAAGTAACAGGTGGTACTATTGTTCCAAATCTTTTCATATATAATAGTCTATTAAGTGCAGTGAAACAGTGTGAACAATATGAAGAAACGGAGAAAATCTTGGAAAGAATGACTCAGGAGGGGGTTGCTCCAAATGTGGTGACTTACAACATTTTGATGGTTATTTATGTCAAGCAAGGACAGGCTAGAAAGGCCCTTGATATTCTTGAAGAGATGCGTAGAAATGGTTTTGCCCCATCTGCTGCATCCTATTCTTCTGCTCTGTTGGCTTATAGAAAAATGGAAGACGGCGATGGAGCTCTCAAGTTCTTTGTAGAAATAAAAGAGAAGTATCTGAAAGGGGAAATAGGAAAGGATGCTGATGAAGATTGGGAAAGGGAATTTGTTAAGCTTGAAAACTTCACAATTCTTGTTTGCTACCAGGTTATGAGGCGGTGGCTTGTGAGGCTTGAAAACTTGAACACCAAAGTGTTAAAGCTTCTGACAGATATGGACAAAGCCAAACTTCAACCTGGCCGGTCAGATTATGAGCGCCTTGTGTGGGCTTGTACCCGTGAAGAACATTATGTTGTTGCAAAAGAACTGTACATTAGGATTAGAGAAAGGTGCTCTGATATAAGCTTATCAGTCTGCAACCATGTGATTTGGTTGATGGGAAAGGCTAAAAAGTGGTGGGCTGCCTTGGAGGTTTACGAGGATTTGTTAGACAAGGGCCCGAAGCCAAATAACCTTTCATACGAATTGATTGTTTCTTACTTTAATGTCCTACTTACTGCAGCTAAGAAGAGAGGAATTTGGAAATGGGGTGTCAGGCTGCTAAACAAGATGGAAGAGAAAGGCCTTAAGCCAGGAAGTAAGGAATGGAATGCAGTTCTTGTTGCCTGTTCCAAGGCTTCAGAAACAGCTGCTGCTGTTCAGATATTTAGAAGAATGGTTGAACAAGGTGAGAAGCCTACAGTTCTTTCCTATGGAGCGCTTCTCAGTGCCCTCGAAAAGGGTAGACTGTATGACGAGGCTGTCCGCGTGTGGGAGCATATGCTTAAGGTCGGTGTCAAGCCCAATGTGTACGCGTACACTATTATGGCTTCGGTTTTCACCGGCCAAGGGAATTTTAGGCTGGTTGATGCAATAATTAATGAGATGGTTTCAACTGGTATTGGACCAACGGTTGTTACGTATAATGCAATAATCAGTGGTTGTGCTCGAAATAACATGAGCAGTGCAGCATATGAGTGGTTTCACCGCATGAAAGTCCAGAACATCTCACCAAACGAAATCACATATGGCATGCTGATTGAGGGTCTTGCGAAGAATGGCAAGCCAAGACTTGCGTATGAGCTGTATTTGAGGGCTCGAAATGAAGACCTTCAACTCTCTCCGAAGGCTTATGATGCAGTTATGCACTCCTCTCAAGCTTTTGTGGCTACTATTGACACAAGTGTTTTAGGACCTCGGCCAACGGATAAAAAGAAGAAAGTTCAAATCAGGAAAACCCTTACTGAATTCTGTAATTTGGCTGATGTTCCACGGAGAGGCAAACCATTTGACAAGAAGGAAATTTATGCCTCACAAGTAGAAGGAGAACAATGATAATTCCATATGCAATGTTCATACTGTATTCTTTCTCGTAGGCAACTAAGATACTTAAATGTTGTAGGTTCAGTTCTTAAACAAGATGAAGTGGTAGTGGTAGTAAAATTATGCTGATTGAATAGGCGGAATGTGATGAGACAATCATCCAAGTCCAATAAGCCTTGTCTAAGATAATATCAGAAAAATATTTTTTACCTCACTTTGAAGTGTTTTTGAGGGGAAAAAAACCCAAAAAATATGTTTAATGTATTTGTCTTACCTTCAGCCTTTTTTGAAAAAAATATAAAACAAAATTTTTATTTTCCAACGCATTTTAGTTATTAACGTGTATTTTAAATAGATATTAATGTGATTTTTTTTATATATAAACGAACAAAATACAAAAAAAATAAAAATCAAAGGGATCAAATTGGTTTTGGGTTACTTAGCTAACTAGTTTACTTGGACACCAACCAATTAAAAATAACAAATTTCTTTTACACAACTCCCTTTCCAACAACTCCTTCATCGTCGCCAACCAAACCTCCTCCACAAGGCTGACCCCATGGAAGCATTTCTTTCATCTCCTTCTATGTTCTTCTTTCCTCTCACCAGTGATCTCATACGATAATAACAAGGTCGACCACTGTGAGTACCCGCTACTGGTTTCATCATTATGAACCAACTTCAAAAAACAACCATCCATCACCGGTAGCTTTGGAGACCAATCAATAGTCATAGCCTTCATCTTTGCAATTTTTCAATTTATCGATTAAATAATTGTCAAAATAACTAAAACACGCTCAACTATCAATCAATTGCAGTTTTGCAATATGCGAATTAAATAAATTGATAAATATTTAAAACGAGCACAACCATTAATCAATTGACTACAAAATACAATTAGCTCATCTTTGATGGGTTTCGCGATTGCAGTTTTGCAAGCTGCCGATTGAATTATTATCCAAGCAGTTAAAACACTAACAACAATCAACCGGTTCGATGTGAATAACAAATAACTCATATCTAATAGATTTTAACGATCACAATTTTACTATCTGCCGATTAAATAATGCGTTGCAGTTAAAACAAGCTCAACCATAAGCAGTTGCTACAAGAAACAAATAATTCATCTTAAATTGTTTTTATTGATTGCAATTTTGCCATCTAATGATTAAATAATTATCAAAAGAATTACAGCACATCCAACAATCAATCAATTGTATTTTTGCAGTCTGCAAATTTTATAAATTGACAAACAATTTAAAAAAGCCTAGCCATTAATCAATTAACTTATCTTAAATGAATTTGATCAATTGCAATTTGACGATGTGCTAATTTAATTATTATCCCAACTAGTCAAATCATAGCAACAATCAACCAGTTTGATGTAAAAAACAAAACTTATTTAAAACAATTTTAATCGATAATCAATTGACTAATTAAATATTAATTAATTAATAAAAACATGCAAAACAATTAATCAATTTGGTGTATCAAATAATTCAGCAAAATGCGCGGGCTAAGGCATCTCGTATTTTCTAGTCACTGGATTATTTTTTTTCCTTGAGATACCAAACAAACATAGACAAGAAACTCTGACAGAGTGGCTTAACACGGCTAAGTCTATGGGCACTCAATAGCTACTCACTGGAGTCATGTCTATTGGATGATAAACAAAGCTTCTAGTTATAAGGAAGAGCTTGAAGAACAGAGAATTTAAACAAACAAGTTTTTTATTGAAGAGGCTTCACCTCTGAGAATAACTCTCTTCGGGTTCTGCCTTGAAACATTACACACAGCCTCTATTTATACAAGTCTTGAGGCCTTTGGTTACATAAGAAAGCACTTACTAAGCTTACATCACTCATTACATAATAGAGCACTCACCTAATAATGCACAACTTCATGACAAGACATCAATTATTACATAATGGAGCACTCACCTAATAATGCACCACTACATGACAAGACATTACTTATTACATAATTGAGCACTCACTATTACATAATTGAGCACTCACTTATAATACACCCTATATAAGACAAATGATAATTATCAACTGACAATAGGTTCATGATCTGGAGAAAGATTCTGGTCTGATAGGTTATCCTGGATTTGTAGGGCCAGATCATAGTCGTCATCAGCAATCATTTCCATCTCGTGTGGTTTCAGAAGTGTTGGGATTCCCAAAATTACCTGCTTGATTTTTTTATTTTTGTACTTCATTTTCAGGTCATGGAGATGATCGGAATAGTGAGGGTCATAAAAATCATAGTCAGGTTCTTCATCAGGATCTGTGCCTTTAGGCCATAATTCATCAGGAATAATATTGTTCTTGAGGCACACTGTTTTTTGCATGGTCCTTAGCTCTGGGAGGTTTGTAAGAGGTTGTTCATACAGGGAGTACGGATGCGTTGTGTAGTGGGTAGCTTGTGGAAAACTCATAATCAAATTGTCTGCTGAAGCCTTGAAAGGTCTGTGGAATATGAAAATAGAGAACAAATGGGCAAAGGCTTGTTTAACAGACTTTGGTCGGGCTGTGTTTTGATATACTTCAATCCAACAAGGGTGTGGATGAGGCCATTGGGATTTTTCATGTTGGAGAAGGGAGATCCATTGTGTGGGGTTGTGGAACCAAGTGAGGAACTTGAAGGTGTAGTACCAAGAGTCCGCTGGCCAAGAAGTCCTGAGAAGGCTGGCAAGGAAGTAATCAATGGGAAATTCGATAGCAATATGGTACAGGTGACAGAGGTACCATAAGAAGAAGTAGAGTTCTTTAGGGAACATGCCAGATGGTTTGAAGGTGAATAGGTGGATGAAAGGATATTTGGGATGAATGCCTAGGCTTTGGAAACAAAGTGAGGATGCATCATAGTTGAGAAGAAGGTGATCTTGGAGGCTAAATAGTTTGTCTTTAGCCTGCTGGTTGAGAGTATGGTTAAGGATCATTTCTTGAGCAAGAGGAGGTAAATCTTCCGTGGGGAAATCTCGATCAGGTGGAGGTGGATTGGAAGAGGAAGCCATAAGGATCAAGGGAAGAAGTAGTGTTTGTGATTTAGGTGGTCTGGTGAGCATGTCTGGGATTAGATTCTTGTGTCCCTTTATATGCTCGACGGTGAAGGTGTACTTCGAAAACCATTCTGCTAGTCTCAGAAGCTGTGGATGAGGAAGCATCTTGCGTTTGAACTGTAGCATTTTGGGAAAAGAGGAACAATCCATGATTACTTTGAAGCGGTAGGCTGCCAGGTGGAACTCGAACTTTTGGATGTCATACTTTACAGCTAGGATCTCTTTGAAAGTGGAGTGGTAGTGGGTTTCTGATTCCTTGAAAAACCCGCTTTTGTAGCCACATATGTGTCGGTGGCCTTCTTTTTCTTCAAGTAGCACTGCACTCCAATATTTGTCACTAGCATCAGTCTGGAGTATACGTTGCCCTGTTGATGGAATGACTAAAGCAGGAAGGTGTTGTGTGGCCATCTTTAGTTGTTTGACTGCTTGTGTCTGTTTTTCTGTCCAGGGATCTGCATCTTTTTTCAACATGAGCTGGAGTGGCCTTGTCATTTGTGCAACTCGGGGAATAAAGTTTCTGAGATATTGGACAATGCCCAAGAACTGTTGCACTTGTCTTCTAGTGAGGGGGCCATCAGGGAATTTTTGGAGTTCTTCGGCTATATGGGTGTCAGGTGTGTAAGCACCTTCTGTAAAAATCATACCGAGAAATTCAATTTCCTTTTGGCAGATAAGCATCTTGGTTTTAGAAAGCATGATACCATGATGGTGTACGAGCTCTGCAAATTGCTTTAACAGCATAGCATGTGACTCCTCGTCTTTTGAGAAAAGTAACACGTCATCGATGTAGATTAAAGCTGATTGAAGTATAGGTTCAAATACTTTAATCATGGCCTTTTGAAATAAGGAAGGTGCTACTTTGAGACCAAAGGGCATGACTCACCATTGATAATGATGGTCTGGTATGCAGAAACCTGTTTCGTATCTATCTTCAGGATGAATGCCAAGTTGCCAAAAGCCAGCTTTAAGATCAAACTTGGAGAACACTTTGGCATTGTGGAGGTTCGCAAATAATGTCATGGTATTTGGCAAGGGGAATTTATCATCTTGTAAAAAATGATTCAAGGGCTGATAATTAATTACCAACCTGAGCTTGCCTCGTTTTTGTTCGGACCTTTTATTAACATAAAAGGCTTCACAAGACCATGAGGAGTCTGTGGGTTCAATTAACCCTTGGGCCTGTAATTGAGCACATTCTTCTTGAGCTAGCATCTTGTGCTCAGGATTCATTCCGGTGTGACTAGCTTTTGTGGGATTGATGTCTTCATTGAGCTTGAAAGGAAGCCTAATAAAAAACTGCTGATTTTGCCATAAAGGATGAGAACATTTTGCAAGAAATTCCTGATGAGAGTTTGAACATGAGTGTTGAATGATTTGGGCTTTGATGAGGGCTATATGGTCTGGGAGTGAAGGTTGGAGCTCATAGAGTGAAGGGGTAATTGTATATGGAAGAAAATGAGTTTTGTACTGAATACCACGAGGAAGGATTCTGAACTTAGATTTGAAATAAACATCAAACCCAATAACTAAATCCTTTCCAGGTAAATGAGATCCAAGAACATGGGTTTTGACTGAACACTGTGGAAGGATTTGTATGGTAATGGGCCTTTTGGTTTTGAATTGGGTGCAGAAGACTTGATTGTCAGCGGCTCAGAAGTATTCTTTATGGGAGACCCAACAATGAGGAGGAAGAACTTTAGGGTTAAGAATGGTTCTGTGGGCTCCTGTATCGAATAAGGCTATGGCTTTGATGGGCTTGGCATATGTGGATGTAAGAATAGTAACAGGGGCTAGAGGTATTGGGTGTGAAGGGGGGCTGGTAGGTTGGGCTTGGTAAAATTCATAGATCTCATCATCAGAACTTTCATCAGCAACAGCAGCTATGGTGTCAGGAGTGAGCTCATCTGTGAGTGAGAATAGGGATTCGACTTCATCATCATCAGGATTGAACTTTGTATTTTGGGCCAGGAAATCAATTAGTTTCAATGACTGGGCTTGCTTCTTTGGACAGGCTTTTGCAAAGTGACCTTTGCGCTTACAGATGAAGCATCTGTTGGAGCTTGAAGGGAAGTTTTTGGGGCGTCTGGTGTGGCGTTTTCTGAGAAACTTCCATTTCTTCTGGCGACCATTGAAAGAAGATCTGTGGATTTTCTTGAAATGCCTTTTCTTTTTCATGGAACAATTGCAATCAGCATTGTTTGAGCATTTAATCATCAGATCTGGTCGTTTGCAGGCACGGAGCATAGTTTTATCAGGCTGTAATATCTTTGTGAAATACTTGTGTTGATCACACATTTTGTTGAGTGCTTCCAACACCTGATGGAAGATCGTGCCAAGAGATTGGTTGTCAATAAGTTCTTTCCGGATTTTGAATAGTCTGAACGTTTCATCAGCCAGATCTCTAGGTATGGAGGCCAAAAAGGCATGCTTGAGGCTTGGATCATCAGGACCAGAGAGAATATGGTATCGTCGGCACATCTCTTTAAAATGTCTTTCAAGATCAGATCTCAAATAAGAACAACACTTCATTTTGAAGTACTCATACCTTGCGATTTCTTTGTCATTTAAAGCTTCTCCAAGAAATTCATAGTGGAGCCAGCCCAAAGCTTCAGAAAGAGACGCACTGTTCACAAATTGTATTTGCCGATAATCTCCTAAGGCATGAAACCAATCCCATAAGGTGCTAGAGAACTTTGCAGAGAATTGTTGTAATGCATCTCGAAGGGTTGCTCCATCCTTGAGCATATAACTAGTCAGCCATGAATGGAATTCAAGCATTCTATCTCGCCATTTTACTCGTGGAATGTCATCCAAAGTAAAATGTCCACCGGTATTTGAAGAATGGATATGAGGTTGATAATGGCGAGGGTTAAGATTTACTTCATCATCACTGCTGACTGGTTCATCCACACTAACTCTGGTTGTAGAGGTTGGTGGAGGCTCTTGCCTAGTCCAGGAAGATTGAGGATCAGATGAGTGTGCTGGAGGAGGATCAGCCATTAGTAATGGTGGCATGGAACAAGTGTCAGAAGAATCATCATCAGAAGTCACAAGAGTGCTATCATCAGTAGGAGTCTCTTCTTCAGATGTTTGGGCAAGAGGTTCATGAGTGAGAATTTTAGGGATAGTTTGGTGGGAATAGGTAGTGAGTAAAGACTGGATAGGGTTGGAAGATTTATGAGACTGAATCATAAGTTGATAAGGGTCCTGGGTTTCTTGGAAAGGGTCATCTGGTTCATGTTTTTTAGATTCGAAAGAATCAGAGGATGAGGAGATGATAGGGGCTGGTGATCTGGGTTTTTTGGAAATAGATGGCACTTGGGTTTTCCCTTTATCACGTTTGGAGAGAAGTTTTTGAAAAGGTTTTCAGAGTCTGGGTTTCCAAATAATTGAGGTGTAGCAGGCAGAGGTTGTGGAGTGAAAGAAGGGGAGTGTTTAGTCCAATACGGGTCTGGATAATAGGGGGTCATCGTAGTCTGTGAAGGTTCAGGGAATGGTGAAGGCTTTGATTTGGATTTGGCTAACTCGGTCTGAAGAGACTTGAGTTGTATTTTGAGAGACTGAATTTCTTGTTCTTTCTGAGGGTCTATATGGCTGCCAGTAGAAGCTTGAAGAAGTAGATACTCATGGATGGTGGAGATTCTTTGTTGAATTTCAGCACACAACTTTTCAAGATGTAGGATTCGAGAATCAACAGAAACTGTCATCTTTTTCAGATTAGTCTGTACCATGTCGACCTTGGATTCAATGCGATGAAGAACATAATTTTGAGCAATGGCATTTTGGCTTTGCCAATTGAGAACAGCTTCAGCCTGGGTAACTTGTTTAGGGCGGCCATCAGCATCAACACCCGGAGGGTTGTGGACCTGGGGAAGAGTACGAACTCTGTCTTTAACCTGTTCCTGTAAAGCAGGAAAATCATCATCATAAGGTCTTGTGGGTTGATACATAGCAACTGTGGGGACTTGCTGTGGAGATGCCCAAGAAGGAGGAGTATATTTGACAAGATAGTCAAATTTTCCTGAAGGTTGTCCCAAGGTGTCAATTGTTCTGTCTCCATTGTTGTATCTGGTTTTTAGCTTTGTACCAGAAGATTTTCTTTTGTGCCTGGGAGTATCATCTTCATCTGTCATGGCTTCATTACAACAACTGTCACAATGACAAGCGTCCCAAAATACATGGTTGTCCTCAGCAAAAGAGTAGATGGGTAGACCAGCGTCTGAGAAGGACTCAATAGGCACCGGAAGAGGATCATGAACGGGCTGCATCATAGAGATGGAGGAAAAAATTGCTGGGGAAGATGTGGAAGATGCCCCCTTCTGAAAGATAATTTCTACAGTACCATCAGCCTTTTTTGTGAACTCAGGTTCCATGGATTGTATGGGAACAGAGTTTTGGTGCAATTTTTCGTAATTGGTAATCCAGGAAGAGGGAAGTAATTTTTGTAATTCTTCTTTCGGGATTTGTCGTGGGTTGTAATTGAATTGTAAGTCATAATTGAATTGTAAGAAACAGAAACAAAAGGCTAATTCATCTTCCATCAAAACAAAGGTAACCCGCACTCAAAAACCTGTTTTTTTTTTTATCCTTGTAGGGAAGGCCATTGTGGCTTGGCATCGTTTGACCAAGAAACGAGCGCTTCTTGATGACATTTCAAATCAAAAGAATGCGTCTCAAAAGGGGTCAAGAAAGTAAATCTTCCGACGTGATAGATTTCCTCAAAGAAGGAAAAGAGAGACGGGACGTGTTTGAGAGTTATAGTTCTATTTCTAGGAAGGAAGAGACTATCGGGAAGCGTGCTCTCGGCCGGGCTCGAAGCAGAAGGTAGAACGTAATATCTCTTGTTTGGCCTGGTTCAGCTCATCAAGCTATTACAAAACAAGTCCAGCAGAGACAAAGAAAGAAGCCATTTTGATGGTGTTTTCGCTCCCAACCCGTAATTCTATCTTCAGGCTTAGTCCAGTCCGGATCCATGGTGGGTTTTTCTTTTCTCATTTCCTTCTAAAATTTATCATATCTTTTTTTGCCTGGTTTCAAGAAATTAAAGACCATTCAATGGGTCTTCTGTGTCTTTGTATTCTTTTTATTGCTTGTTGCATGTTACCCTTTTGTGGTTTTTTTTTTCTTTAGGGGTTCTGGGTTTTCTTGCTAACCCATTAGAGTTTTGATATGTTCATTGAAGAAAATTCGAGGGTCTTGAAAATGGGTAGTTCTTCGTTCCATTTATTCTTGATTTGCTTGTTTGGCGATGAAGTTTAATATCCCTACCTGGTTTCCCCACTTCAACTGTCTTTGCCTCCTCCTCTTATAATTGAATTTTAAAAAACAGAAACAGAAGGCTAATTCATCTTCCGTCAAAACAAAGGTAACCCGAACTCAAAAACCTTTTTTTCTTCTTTTTTTATCCTTGTTTTAACTGTCATTTGTATTGCATTTTCTATACTTACCAAGAAATAATGTAGGGAAGGCCATTGCCTGCATCGTTTGGCCAAGAAACGAGCGCCTCTTGATGACATTACAAATCAAAATAATGCGACTCAAAAGGGGTCAAGAAACTCCATTCCATCGTCTACTTTGGTGGGTTTTTCTTTTCTCATTTCCTTCTAAATTTTATCATGTCTATTTTGCATGGTTTCGAGAAATTAAAGAACATTCAATGGGTCTGCTGTGTCTTTTGTATTCTTTTTATTGCTGGTTGCATGCTAACCTTTTGTGGTCTTTTTTTTTTTTTTTTTTTTTTTACTTAGGGGTTATGGGTTTTCCTGCTAACCCATTAGGGTTTTGATATTTTTTTTATGTTCATTGAAGAAAATTCGAGGATCTTGAAAACGGGTAGTTTTTCGTTGCATTTATTCTTGATTTGCTTGTTTGGCGATGAAGTTTAATAAAAAAAGGAGATAATAAATGTTAAAGAATTCATTGCATTTATTCTTGATGTGCTTGTTTGGCGATGACGTTTAATAAAAAAAGGAGATAATAAATGTTAAAGAATTCATAATTATTTGGAACAAGAAAAAAAGGCTTGATATGATAACCATTTAAGATTTTTTTTTCTTTTTTTTATTATTGTTGTAGTAGGAGCATTAAAAGTATTTAATTATTTCATTCGTTTTATTCAGAAACTGTTATGTTGTTATGATTTGTGTAAATTGCAATTAATTCATTTTCTCTTCATGGTGACATGAAAGAATTACCAGGTATGATACTTTGATCCCTCGATGGCTTTGCTTTTCCCAATAAAGAAGCATTTCTAATTGAGTTATCAAGTGTTAATGGCTAAATAAATTTTCTCTTCCCGCTTTTCTCATGTTTGATTGAGCTTGTGAATTTGTTGTCACATTCAGAGAATTAGTTTATCCTAATAGAGTTTTATGAAGGCAGACACCTTTCTCAAATAAAATGGCCGAGCTGAAACAGGACCTTCTACTTCTAACAGCAGTGCAGGTTTTCACTAGAGATACTTCACTTGCATCCTTGATTGTGAAATCCAGAGCAATTGGTGTTTGTAAGGTGATTTCTATCCCAAGAAGAGATGAAACTATCTCTCTTGTTGGTGCTGTTTCTGCTCCATGCAACATGGATCTTCAAGTAAATATGAGATCTTTAAATTTCTTTGGATGAATCAATGTCCAACTGTGTTTCTTGTAAGAGTCCTGAAGTTGAATATTTTAATGCATGTCTATATTATGTTTTAATGCATGCTGTTTTATTTTCTTTACTTCTTGATATAGCGTAGATTTTTACTGAAAATATGTGTATTAGAGATAAACTAGCTGATAAGGAGATGAATGATCAAATTGTTAATGTCGATGTGCTCATAACAAGAGATTTCGTGTTCATGTGCTGCTAGGCTGGACTTTCTCAAAAAGAAACAGTAAAAGTCAAACAATGCATATACTTAATTTCTCCTTGTTATTGTTCGGCATTTCCCACTTGGGAGTTTATCCATTGGACCAACTCACTGCAATTATAAATCCGGCCTGGGTTCTCTCCCTCTACCTCTCTGACACTCAATTGTGCATATACACATCATGCAAGGAATGGCTAAGTTATTTTTCTCTTCCCTCTTATCTGATGTTTTATTGAGCTTGTGGATTTGTTGTTATATTAAGAGAATTAGTTCATCCTAATAGAGTCTTATGAAGGCAGGCACCTTTCTCATATAAAATTGCCGAGGTGAAACATGACCTTCTACTTCTAACTGCAGTGCTAGTTTTCACTAGAGATACTTCACTTGCATCCTTGATTGTGAAATCCAGAGCAATTGGTGTTTGTAAGGTGATTTCTATCCCAAGAAAAGATGAAACTATCTCTCGTGTTGGTGCTGTTTGTGCTCCATGTACCATGGATCTCCAAGTAAATATGATGATCCTTCAATTTCTTTGGATGAATCAATATCCAACTGTGTTTCTTTTTAGAGGCTTTAAGTTGAATATTTTAATTCATGTCTCTATTATGTCTTAATGCATGTTCTTTTATTTTCCTTACTTCCTGATATAGCGTAGATGTTTACCGAAAATATGTGCATTAGAGATGCACTAGCTGATACGAAGATGAATGATAAAATTGTTAATGTTGATGTGTTGCTAGGCTAGAATTTTCTAAAATAGCAGTAAAAGACCAACAATGAATATATTTAATTTCTCCTTGTTATTGAGCTGCATTTCCAACTTGGGAGTTTATCCATTCAACCAATTCACTACAATTATAAATGCGGCCTTGGTTGTCTCCCTTTATCTCTCTTAAACGCAATTGTGCACATACACATCATGCAAGCAATGGCTAAGTGAGATCTACCGAAGAAGAGATGAAACTATCTCTAGTGTTACATGGAGAAATTAAGTATATGCATTGTTTGTCTTTTACCGTGTGTATTTCAGAAAGTCCATCCTAGCAAAACATGAACATGAAATGTTTTCCTATCACCTCATCAACAATTTTATCATTCACTTCCGTATCAGCTAGTGCATCTGTAATGCACATATTTTTAGTAAAAATCTACGCTATATTAGGAAGTAATGAAACAAAAACAGCATGCATTAAAACATAATATAGACATGCATTAAAATATTCAACTTCAGGGTGCATAAAAAAACACAGTTGGACATTGATTCGTCCAAGGAAATAGAAAGATCATCATATTTACTTGGAGATCCTTGCTGCATGGAGCAAAAACAGCACCAATACTAGACATAGTTTCTTCTCTTCTTCGGATAGAGATCAACTTACAAACATCAATTACTCATGATTTCATATTTAAGGATGCATGTGACGTCTCCAGTGAAAACCTGCACTGCTGTTAGAAGTAGAAGGTCCCGTCTTCACCTCGGCAACTTTATTTCAGAATGGTGCCGCCCTTCATAAAACTCAATTAGTATAAACTATTTTTCAGAATATTACAATAAAAGAAAGATGAAACTATATCTAGTGTTGGTTCTGTTTTTGTTTAATGCAGCATGGATCTCCAAGTAAATAGGATGATCTTTTTATCTCTTTGGATGAATCAATGTCCAACTGTGTTTTTTTAAGAGCCCTGAAGTTGAATATTTTAATGCATGTCTATATTATGTTTTAATGGATGCTGTTTTATTTTTATTACTTCCTGGTATAGCGTAGATTTTTACTGAAAATATGTGCATTAGAGAAGCACTAGCTAATACGGAGATGAATGATAAAATTATTAATGTTGATGTGGTGATAGGAAGACATTTCATGTTCATGTTTTGCTAGGATGGACTTTCGGAAATAGACACGGTAAAACAATGCATATACTTGCTTTTGGAAGACATATTGGTAAAGTTTTCTAAACTCATTTAGGTTAATTTCCTTGAATTTCTAGAATTATATAGTTAAGGTTCATTGTGTAAAGCTCATTTTATAATTTGATTGTTAGGACTGTTAAAATTGGCAGAAATAAGTGTTATGGATGTAAATTGGTGTTAAAAAAGAAAAACATTGATGGGGAATGGCTCCTTGCATGGTCAGCCAACATAAGAGAATTGGAAGATTTAATACGTTGATGCATAAGATAATTAATGTAGAAAAACGTAATATAGGAGTAGATATTTTGAAGGGCGGTGAGCATAATATCAAGGTTAACTAACATATTGTAATTTTAGTTCCTATTCACGAAGACATGAAATCAGAGAGGAAATATTTTAATGAATGTGTTTTGGTTAGATGTAAAGAAAAAATGGGAATTGGTGTTGGTAAAAATAGTAGTGTTGTGATCGGGTATATTTTGAGTCTTGAGAGTATTGAGATTGAGAAAGGAATGAAGGGTAAACTAATTTTGTGAATTAAGTATTTATATTCTTGCAATTTTATTTATATGATTTAATGTTCATTAAGTAATTGTAGATAATCTGTATAAAAGAGATGATAAATGTTAAATTCAAGATGATTAAATATATGAGGAAAAATTAAGATTGGTTATGTGTTAATTATGAAGAAAAGTCTTGTGTTAAAAAGATTGAGTATACGAGAGATTGACCTAAAAAGTGAACGGTTATAATAATTGAAAGAAAGTTTGGTTTGTAACTTCCATTACAAAAATGAGCTACCGAGTATGTTTTTTTCACCATTGAATAAAAGTAAATGTTTGTTGATGGAAACCACTGTACGTTACTTTTATCAATGAATGCAAGCCAATTATGGTAGGTATCTTTTGTCCTGATATATTCTTATGAGCATTAATTAGATTTACTTAGTTATTTTGTAAATAATCCTTTTATAACTTCTAACGGTTTTTATGTTGTATTTTATTTATTTATTTTTAATTTTATCCTTAGTTTATTTTGAGAATTATGACTTCTTTTTTTTATTTCCTCTATGTTGCATTACGTTACATTTTCATAATTTATCCTAATTTTATGTATAAGTTCACAAATTTAACAAGTTAATTGTGGTGGACTCAAGCTATTTTCTTACCGCTTTTTCTTAATGATATTTTTTTAATTTCATCCTTCAATATTATGTTGATTGGAAATTAAGTTTGTGTGTGTGTGTGCGTGTGCGAGAGAGAGAGAGAGAGAGAGAGAGAGAGATCGCTTTTAAAGAGTTATCCTAATCACATGAATAAAGTTGCGAGCTTGACAAATTGATTTAGGTTGACTCTATTTATTTATTTTGTATTTTTTAATTGAATAGATTTTTAATTGGACTTTGTATTTTTATTTTATTCACCCTTAAACAACTCAATTGTTTTTTATTTTGAACTTTATCTTTCAATATTAAATTACTTGAAAATTAGGTTTCATGAAATTTTTTCATTGTGTTTTTTCTAGAGTTATCATGATCTCAAAAATTTAGTTCTTTTTCCTCGATTTCAACTTTGGATATATTGGAAATAGCATTTCTTAGTTTTTTATTTGATTTTTATGAAATTATATCGGTTTCATGACTTAGCTGACGAGTTTAACCAATTAACCTAGGTTGACATGATATATATATATATATATATATATATATATATATATATATATATATATATATATATATATATATATATCTTTTTTATTGATTTCTTTTATTTCATCTTTCAACATTGTGCTCGTTAAGACTTGAGCTTCATAATCTTTTTATTTGTTTTTTATGGATTATCTTAATCTCATAACTCGTGTTACGAGTTTACTAGGTTAACTAGGATAGTTATTTAATCTTTTTTTTAATTTTATTTTTTTAATTTTTATCCTTTTAACATTCAATTGATTAGGAATTAATCTTTATAATGTATTTTTATTTTCTTTCATTCGAGTCTTAGACATGTTGTTATCTTAATATTTGAAAAAATATATAGTCAAATGTGTTGTCATATCAATATTTAAAAGGCACATCAATAATGTTTGATTATTGTTTTATGACTAAGTAATTGTAGTCCCACATAAAAAAAAAACTATTCATAAGAACTTGTTTTCTTTTTTGTTTAGTTTTCTATCTTTTGTTTAAACCTTTAACAACTAAATTTTTTTTATTTAGTTTTTTTTCCAGTTATTTTGATAATCATGCTTTAAAAAAACTATCCTTTAATATTAGGTTCTGTTTATAATCATGCTTTATATATTTTTTATTTCCTTTATACTAGGTTATATATTGGTCTTATGGAATTAACTTTTTTTATTTATTTCAACTTTCAATAATATACTTGTTGGAAGTGGTGCGTTGTATTTTATTTATTTTTTATGAATTTATAATGCTTTTATGACCCTAGTCACAAATTTAACTAGTAATTGAGTGATGTCCAATCTTTTTTTTCTATTTATAATTGGTTTTTATTTTATTTGAACCTTCAACTATAAGTTGGTTGGAAATTGGATGTTGTAAATATTTTTATTTGCTTTTTTACAAGATTATATTGATCTCATGATCTAAATCACAAGGTTAACATGTTGACTTCGATTGATTTTGTTTTTATTTTGTTCTTTTCAATTTCTTTCCATGAGATTGTCTTGATCGAGCTAACCTAGATCAAGACTTTGGAAGGTTAACCCACATTGATATAATATTTTTTGTACTATTTTAATTCTTTTTTTTTTAATTCATCATCTAACACTTCAATCTTATTTAATTTAATTTAATTTAATTTATTTTTTCTTTTTAATTTTCTTTTTTTAAATTAGATTATTTGGGAATGGAACTTTATTTTTTTATATAGTCATATTTCTTTTTAATATTAGGTTGATTGAAAATTAAGTTTTGTGGTATTTTTATTTGCTTTTAAAGAGGAATACCAATCTTATGATTTCATTTACCAGTTTGACAAGGTTAACCTAATTTGACATGAGTAATTTTTTTAATTTTATTTTTATCCGTGTACACTGGGTTAATTAAGAATTAGATTTATGTAATTTATTTTGATTTGCTTTCACAATCTTACGACTCAAGTCGTGAATTTGACATCATCTCAATATTTTAAAATAAAAATATTATTTATTATTTTATCATATTAATATTTAAAACAGATATCAGCAATGCTTGAATTTATTTATGACAACATCACTTTAGCCATGCTCATAAAAACATTATTTACCTTCAAGTTTAAAGTATCGTCGTGCATT
The DNA here is from genome assembly GCA_009078335.1 of Salix brachista. Lineage (NCBI taxonomy): Eukaryota > Viridiplantae > Streptophyta > Magnoliopsida > Malpighiales > Salicaceae > Salix > Salix brachista. The sequence continues at coordinate 9,119,967 of CM018588.1, read as the reverse complement.
TCAAGTTTTATTATCTTTTCTTTACTTTTTTATGTATATATTTAATGTCGGTATCCATAAAGACCGAAGCCGTCCCTTAACTTCGTCTCTAATATTTGTCTTCAACTTAGTAGCTTGCAAGCCTAATTGAACTTGTAGGAGATGTGATCTCTCATCACTTGGTATATCATCACTTGTAGGTTGAATTAACAACTTGAGTTTTCGTAATATTATTTTGCACAACCGTGAAACCATGGACATTGTTAAGATCACCATCTTTCACATTTGCATTATCATTATACTAATCAAAATTAGCAACAACACATCTTTCATGCCTATTGGCATGGTTATCTTTCGTTCCATCATTTTTGTTATCATGTCTCTATTCTCGTCATCTTACCTTCCAGAATCCTTAATTGGTGTTATCGTACTCTTATCAGATATATTTGAATATGCATAATTTGACTTTAAATAGCTTGTGAATTAGAAATGATAGATTTGAATATACTATTCTCAATTGTTATGATCTAGTTTAAGGTCTGAAGGGGTTATGAAATTACTTGTAGGTTGAAATGAACTGCTTGAGTTTCAATTTTTTTTTAAAAAGGCCTTGGTTGTTTAGAAGCTGAAAATAAGTCCAATAAAAAATGTGTAAAATATCGTTGTGTAATTCAAGTTTTAGTATCTTTTCTTTAGTTTTTTTCTTTATATATATATATATATATATATATATATATATATATAGCCGGTTTCCATAAAGACCAAAGTCGTGCCTTAACTTCGTCTCTAATATTTTCCTTCAACTTAGTAGCTTGCAAGCCTAATTGAACTTGTAGGGTATGTGCTCTCGCATGACTTGGTATATCATCACTTGTAGGTTATTTTTGAAGCTGAGAACAAGTCAAATTAAAAATGTTTAAAATATTGTGGTTCAGTTTAAGTTTTAGTATCTTTATTTAGTTTTTTTTCTTTTATATATATATATATATATATATATATATATATATATATAAACACCAAAGTCGTCCCTTAACTCCGTATCCAATGTTTGGCTTTAACTTAGTAGCTTGCAAGCCTCATTGAACTTCTAGGACATGCGCTCTCTCATCATTTGGTATTTCATCACTCGACATGGTTATCTTTCGTTCAACTCTATTTCATGCAATCCATAACTTTTGTTATCATGTCTCTATTCCCATCATATTACTTCGAGATTTCATAATATTATTTTGTACAAGCATGGAAACATGGACACTGTCAAGATCACCATCATCATATTTGCATTATCATTATACTAATCAAAATTAGCATCAACGCATCTTTCATGCCTATTGACATGGTTATATTCGTCCAACTCTATTTTGTGCACTCCATCACTTTAGTTATCATGTCTCTATTCTCATCATCTTACCTTGCATCACCCACAATTGGTGTTATCTTACTCTTGTAAGATATCTTTGAATAAGTATAATTTGACTTTAATTGGCTTGTCAATTAGAAATGTTAGATTTTAGTCTCCTATAAGAGCATACTATTCTCAATTATTATGATCTAGTTTAAGGTCTTAATGGGTTATGAAATTACTTGTTTGTTGAAATGAACAACTCGAGTTTCATTTTTTTTAAAAGGGCCTTGGTTGCTTAGAAGCTGAGTATAAGTCCAATAAAAAATGTTTAAAATACCGTCGTGCAATTAAAGTTTTATTATCTTTTCTTTACTTTTTTTCTTTTTATATATATATATTTATAATGTTGGTTTCCATAAAGACCATAGTCATCCCTTAACTTCATCTATAATGTTTGCCTTCAACTTAGTTCATCACTTGTAGGTTGAAATTAATAACTTGAGTTTTCGTAATATCATTTTGTGCAAGCATGGAACCATGGACATTGTTATGATCACCATGTATGACATTTGCACTATCACTATACTTATCTTAATTAGCATCAACGTATCTTTCATGCCTATTGACTATCACTATACTTATCTTAATTAGCATAACGCATCTTTCATGCCTATTGACATTGTTATCTTTCAATCAACTCTATTTCTGCAATCCATCACTTTTGTTATCATGTCTCAATTCTTATCATAATACCTTGCACCATCCTCTGTTGGTGTTATCGTACTCTTGTCAGACATCTTTGAATATGCACAATTTGATTTTAAATGGCTTAGGAATTAGAAATGTTAGATTTGAGTATCCTATCTAAGCATACTATTATGAATTGTTATGATGTATTTTAAGCTCTGAATAGTTTTTGAAATTACTTGTTGGTTGAAATGAATAGCTTGAGTTTCTAATTTTTTTAAAAGGATATGGTTGTTTGGAAGCTGCGAATAAGTCCACCAACAGATGTTTAAAGTATCGTCGTGCGCTTCAACTTTTATGAATTAGAAATGTTAGATTTGAGTATCCTATCTGAGCATACTATTCTCAGTTGTTATGATGTAGTTTAAGCTCTGAATGATTTTTGAAATTACTTGTAGGTTGAAATGAACAACTTGAGTTTCAATTATTTTTAAAAAGGCTTTGGTTGTTTAGAACCTGAGAATAAGTCCAACAAAAAAGATTTAAAGTATCGTCGTGCACTTCAAGTTTTAGTATCTTTGCTTTAGTTTTTCTCTTTTTCTTACACATATATATATACATAATGGCGGTTTCCATAAAGACCAAATACATCCCTTAACTTTGTCTCTAATGTTTGCCTTCAACCTAGTTGGTTGCAAGCATAAATGAACTTCAAGGAGATGTGCTCACTCAACACTTGGAGGTTGAAATTAATAACTTGAGTTTTCATCATATCATTTTGTACAAGCATGGAAACATGGACACTGTCAAGATCACCATCATCATATTTGCATTATCATTATACTAATCAAAATTAGCATCAACGCATCTTTCATGCCTATTGACATGGTTATATTCATCCAACTCTATTTCATGCACTCCATCACTTTAGTTATCATGTCTCTATCTCATCATATAACCTTGCATCACCCACAATTGGTGTTATCGTACTCTTGTAAGACTCTTTGAATAAGCATAATTTGACTTTAATTGGCTTGTCAATTAGAAATGTTAGATATTAGTATCTTTAAAGAGCATACTATTCTCAATTGTTATGATCTAGTTGAAGGTCTTAATTGTCACGGGATTTGATATTTGATTATGTATTAATTAGGAAATTAATTACAGTTGTAAATAATAGTGTTTTAGTTGGACACTTATTCTTTTAATCTTAGCCCGAAAGTATAGGAAGAGCATGTACATCTATTTACTTGCTATTTAATAGAGAAGACACTCAAGAGGAGTGATCATTCAGTTTCTATTCATTGCAATTTTTTCATGGTATCAGAGCCTCTACTGACCTGTGACTCATTGTGTGTAAACAGAATTTTTTTCTGTCTGCTGTTGCTCTACTTCTGGGCAAAAGCTCCGTGGGAAGTTTTTTGATTGTGGCTGTCATCGTTCTGCTGTGGCCTGTTGTGGTGAAGATTGGAGACTCTCTGGTGTAATTTTTTTTTTTGTGGTGGCTGTGTGTCTACTGTTTCTGTGGTGGCTGGGCTCTCTTGTGGAGGACATTGGCGACGTGGGTATTGGTGTCCTCTTCTGCCAGGCACATCTGTGTTCTCTGTGATAGCTGAAGGTTCTGTGGTGGTTGCCAAGGTGGTCGGCGATCTGGGCATCGTCGCCGGAGTAGTTGCAGAAAACCAAATTTCTGTTCGGTTGAAGACGACGATCTGTTGAAATTAAATTGTGATACGTTGCCACGTAGGCTTTGACGCCTTCCTCTGATTTGTTGACACGTGGGGTGTACATTGCCTTCTGTTTGTGGCTCTCCTTCCGCGTGTCTCTATCACGCTGACACGTGTCCTTATCCTGTTTTCCGCGTGGGCTTCTCATTTCTGGGCCTTCATTGGATCTGGGCCGGGCCTGTTTCAACATACCATATTTTCTGGTTTTCTTTTACCGGGCCTGTCTTATTTATTGTCTTCACATTTGGATTATTTGGGCTGTTTTTTTTTCTTGAAAATTTGCATCATGGAAAATAATATTATTCATTTTACTGGAAAGAATTTTTCTGCATGGGAATTCCAGTTTAAAATGTTTTTGAAAGGGAAAGAATTATTTGATCATATTGATAATTCAACTAAAATTCCCACCGATGAAAAGGAATTGGCTAAATGGGAAGTCCAGGATGCTAAGGTGATTTCTTGGCTATTGGGAACAATTGAGCCTCATCTTGTTACTAATCTTCGGTGTTTCTCTATGGCTAAGGATATGTGGGCATATTTACACTGCATTTATCATTAAGATAACAGTGCTCGGAATTTCCATTTGGAGATGGAGATTAGCAGTTACAGTCAAGGTAACTTAACTATTGAACAATTTTATTCTGGTTTTATTAATATTTGGAGCGAGTATTCTGCTATTGTTCATACTAAGGTTCCTACTACGGCTCTCGCGGCTCTTCAAGCGGTTCATGCTGAGAGTCAACGCGATCAATTTTTGATGAAGCTTCGTCCTGAATTTGAACATGTTAGAGCTGGTTTATTGAACTGTGATCCGGTTCCTTCCTTGGATATCTGTTTGGGAGATTTATTGCGTGAGGAGCAACGATTATCCACTCATATGACTATGGCCTCTCAAAAGGCTTTTTCTGAGCCTGTTACTGTAGCCTATGCAGCGCAAGGAAGAGGATCGCCCAGGTTGCAGTGTTTCAGCTGCAAAGAGCTTGGTCACATTGCTCGCAACTGTAAAAAGAAAGTTTGCAACTACTGTAAGAAACCAAGCCATTTCATCAAAGACTGTCGGGTGCGACCTCAGAATCGTCAGTCTCAAGCTTTTCAAGCTTCTGTCCAGGCATCACCTTCTGCTCCTCTCACTGTAAGCTCTGATTTATTTGTTCTCACACCTGCTATGGTTCAACAGATGATTGTCTCGACTTTTACGGCCTTAGGCCTACAAGGTATAATTCCTACCTCCACTCCTTGGCTTGTTGAATTGGGTGCTTCTAATCATATGACTGATAATGAGACGGATCTTCATGATGTTCATGAGTATGACGGCACACAATCTATTCAGATTGCTGATGGCAATACACTTCCTATTACTGCTGTTGGTAATTTGGGTTCTTCTTTTAAAGATATTTTTGTCTCTCCTGAATTATCTACCAGCTTGATTTCTGTTGGACAATTGGTGGATGATAACTGTGATGTTCATTTTTCCCATGGTGGTTGTATTGTGCAGGATCAGGTGTCGGGAATGGTGATCGTGAAGGGGCCTAAAGTGGGACGTCTTTTTCCTCTATATTTTTCTATACCTAATGTTGTTTCTTTTGCTTGTATGGCTACTGCCAATAACAATGAAGTATGACATAAGAAATTGGGTCATCCTAATTTTGTTGTCTTAACTCATCTTTTGAAACATGATTTTTGGGCAATAATAATAATTCTTCCTCATCTTTTGATTGTGCTACTTGTCGTCTTGGTAAAAGTAAAACCTTACCTTTTCCTGTGCATGGTAGTTGTGCTTGCACCTCTTTTGAAATTGTGCATACTGATGTTTGGGGGGCAAGTCCTATTACTTCTCATGGACAGTATCGATATTTTGTGACATTCATTGATGATTACATTCGATTTACTTGGATCTATTTTCTTCGCTCTAAAGCTGACGTGTTCTCTGTTTTTCAAAGATTTGTGGCACTTGTCGAGACACAATTTAGTACTTCTATCAAAATCTTATGCTCCGACTCAGGGGGGGAATATATGTCACATTCCTTTCAAAATTATCTTCAGCAAAAAGGGATAATTTCTCAACGCTCTTGTCCTTACACCCCTCAACAAAATAAAGTTGTTGAGCGTAAGAATCATCATCTCTTAGATGTTGTTCGTACTTTGCTAATTGATTCATCTGTACCTACCAAATTCTGGGTAGAAACATTATCTACAGCTGTTTATTTGATCAATCGCTTGCCTACGGTCACTCTAAATTATGATTCTCCATATCTTTGTTTATTTGGTATACCTCCTGAGTATAAATCACTTCATACTTTTGGGTGTGTTTGTTTTGTCCATCTGCCACCTACTGACTGTCACAAGCTTGTTGCCCAGTCTGTCACATGTGCTTTCATGGGATATAGCCCTACTCAAAAAGGATTTATATGTTATGATGCTCATGCAAATAAATTTCAAATCTCCCGGAATGTAGTCTTCTTTGAAAATCAATATTTCTTTCAATCTCATGTTATTTCTGATTCCCCTACTGCCCCTATTGCCCCTCTTCCTCCTTTTGATGATGTCCCTCTTTCTGTTAAGCGATTTAAACCAGGTATAGTGTATCAAAGACGTCATCCTCCAGTGCCTCTTCCAGACACCACTTCGTCACTTGATTCTACAATACTGGCACCGCGATGGTCCACTCGGGTTATACATCTGCCAGATAGGTATGGCTTTTCTCATACCTCGCTTACTGCCACTCTCGATACTATTTATGTTCCTCACTCTTATACTCAGGCAGTCACCCAGGCTTGTTGGCAGCAGGCCATGCAAGAGGAAATACAAGCTCTTCAAGAAAATCACACTTGGGATCTTATGACTTGTCCGCCTAGAGTCAAACCTATTGGTTGTAAATGAGTATACTCAGTTAAGTTTAGATCTTATGGCTCCCTGGATCGGTATAAGGCCCGTCTTGTAGCTCTTGGGAACCGACAGGAATATGGTATTGATTATGAAGAGATATTTGCACCGGTGGCTAAAATGACTACTGTACGGACTATATTGGCACTTGCTACATCACAGGAGTGGTCTCTTAGACAGATGAATGTGAAAAATGCTTTTCTACATGGAGATTTAAAGGAAGAAATTTATATGTCTCCACCTCCGGGCATGTTTAATGCACCCTCCTCCGAGGTTTGTCGGTTACGGCGATCTTTGTATGGTTTTAAAATGAGACTTTTTTTATAAAGTCATATTGAATCCTATGACCTAGGTAATAGGTTTAAGAGATTAGCCTAAGTTGTTTTGATTTTTTTTTAATATTAGGTTGGTTGAAAATTAAACTTTGTGATATTTATATATTATGATTTCATTTAATGGTTTGACAAGGTAACCCAATTTGACTAGAGTAATTTTTTTATTCTTTTTTAATTTATTCTTTTTTTAATTTTTATCCGTGTATACTAGGTTAATTAAGAATTAGATCTATGTAATTTATTTTTATTTGCTTTCACAATCTTACGACTCAGGTCGTAAATTTGACATCATCTCAATATTTTAAAATAAAAATATTATTTATTATTTTATCATATTAATATTTAAAACAGATATCAACAATGCTTCAATTTATTTATGACAATATCACTTTAGCCACGCTCATAAAATATTATTTATTAGAATAGTTTTTCTTTGTTTATTTTTATTCTTCAATACTATGTTGTTTTGAGAATTGTGTTTCATAATTTTTTATTTCCTTAATGTTGTGTTATATACTTGTCTCATGGATTATTTTTTTAAATTTCAATCTTTAATATTAGATTTATTGGAAGTAATACCTTTTTTATATACTTTTTATGAATTTAATTTAATTTAATTTTATGACCCTAACTTAACTAGTTAATCTTAGTGAACTACTTTTTTTTACTAGCGTTTCTAATATTTTTTTTTAATATTGGTTGGAAAGAAAACTTTATAAATTAACTAAAAGATAAAACGTGAGGCACATTTCCTGTAGCATTTTTTCTGTTCACACAGACTCAGATTACTATTCATTGCAACAGTAAAATTACCATTTTGTCCCAGTACCGGGGGTATTTTTGAATTTTCCAAGGGATATGGATGGTCTTTTCTAGATTTGTTGCATAGTAAAATGACGAAACTAGCCCCCTTAAATGACAAACTAAGGCAAACCAGACCGGGGCCATTTTCGAATTTTCCAGGGGACACAGATGACATTTACGGATTTGTTGCACAGTTAAATAATGAATTTAACCCCCCTAAATTACAAAAACCATCGTCTGGAACCGGGGGTATTCCGGTACTTGCACCCCTAGCTTTTTCGTAGATATCGTTGGGTCCAGGGGTGTATGGATAATTGACAAATTTTTAATTATTTTTTGCCCAAGAACACTATGGGGCGTCGTACGGACACGCCGACAGTGTTCTGTCCGCACACTCCCTTAAGGAGGCGTGTGCGATGGCATACGACGGTTAAAATTGGCTTTCCGCCGTGTCTCCGGTTGTGCCTCCATGTCCTCTTCCTCCTGGAGTGGCACGTGGCATGTTAATGTGGTCGTATCATCGTCGGTGGATGATTTTTCTTTCCCCCCTCTTTTCCCTCTCCTACTGTCGGGGAAGTACGGTCAAGTCTCTCATATTTGTGGTAGTTTCATTTTAGTCCCTGAGGTTTTGATTTCGATTTTCTTACTGATTTTTCAATGGAAATTTTGATTATTTTCAATTATGCCCTTTAATTGAAATTGATTGTATACGGTAACTTTCATTTCGGTCCTTCATCTTTTGATTTTTTATTTGTTTTTGGTTCTTTTAATAATTTTGGTACGCAAGTTTTAATTTGTTCCAATTTTTCCTCCAATTAAAATTGGTTATATATGCTACTTTTATTTTGGTCCTTATTCTTTTAATTTGTTAAACAATTGCATTGTAGTGATTTTTTAAAATCCCTTTATTGTTTTCTTGTCCCAAAGTTTTGATTTGTTTCATTTTTATCCTTCAATTGAAATTAATTACATATTTTGTTTTTCATTTTGGCACTTATTCTTTTAATTTTGTTTTTGGTATTAATTCCTTTGATTTTTTTGTTCTTCTTGGATAGTGTTTATTTTTTATCCGTATTTATTCATTTGTACTTTTAGTTTTTGTTTTTAATATTTATCATTTTATTTTTTATTGAGGTTTTATTTTTTTTCGGTTAAATTCTTAAATTTTAATTTATGTTGGTGATCATTTTAAAATTAATATTGCTCCTTTTTTTCCCTTTGTTCTTTTTTTTTTGTGTTTTCTGTTATTTTTATATATTTTTCGGATATGATGATTTTATGGTTTTATTGTTTTCACAACGATAATAATAATTTTATTGATTATTTTTTTATTGTTTTTTTGTAAAACAAAATTGTTGTTTTTTTTCTTCAGGCCAATTTAATGATTTTAACTGTTTGGGCAGTGATGTTGATAATAATTTTAACTATTATAGTAATGATAATGACAGTAACGTAGGGATGAATTTTTAATTTATGTTTTCTTTTTTTTGGAGAATAAAAATTAACTTCTTTTTTTTTTTTTAATTATTACAGATATTTTCACAATTTATATTTTGTTTGTTGTTTTTCATTTAAATTGAATTATAAAATGAAATAATCTCAATACAGTAAATTCAATAATTCTAATAATCTTTTTTCTTGTTGATTCATTTTTGTTTAAGGTTTTGAAAAATATATTCTTGTAGCGATGCCCTTATAAACCTTGTTTATAGGTTGGATGGAATTTGTCCAACTCCCCTCTCATAATGGTGTTTCCACCTCTCTATACTATTTTTTTTTTCTTTTAAGTTAATATACTTTCAAAATAAAAAACTCTCAGACTTTTAAGATGCTCTACACTACTACAAGAGTAGATAACATGCAACTTTTAATTTTGAATAATTAGTCACGACAACATGAAAGTTTGCCATGTATATTGGCCACATAACTTTCAAAACGTCCTATAAAATAAAATTGACATAAATTTGATGCAGATACAACATTAAATGATCTACAATATAACACATGTAACTTGATTCCTTGTTTATGAGGAGGGATGCGCTTTATACAATTGCTAAAAACTACCAAATTCAAGCAAACACTAATCTGCAAATTCACCTATTGTCTAGTCAACAACATGACCAGAACTTCACATATCAAATCAGAACTCTAGTTAATGTTGAGGTAGGCCCGGTCTCTTTTCCACCATCTCATAATGGAGAACAAAATTTTCCTGCATCAACATCAATTTACCACCAGGGATCAGAAATCAATTACGCCAATAATCATGGAGCTAGAAAAGATTCTAAACATATAAACTAGTTATGAACGAGTCAAAACCTTGAGCTTTATCTCAAATGTATTTGGTTCAAAACAATGGTAAGACCCTCTCTCATATGTGCTCGTTTTAACAAGTGGCTCTGTGTTGGGAACTCTTTCGAACCATCTTCGTTGCTCCTTGTGGTACAACCAGTCTCTTTCGTAACTGCCAACAGTAATGATGCCACCGATAATTAAATATTATTTAACCAGTAAAACTGCAGGTATTCAAAATCCTGAATGGCCTTTTTCCCCGAGCACGGGATGGGTATGACCAAAGCAGTCAAGGAAATCAGTCAGGCAGAGAGTTTACATGGATATGAATCAACTACAGCATTCAATTCATCAGTAACAGAACTTACAGTATGTTTGCAGCATGTAGTTGAGCTTCATCTTTTGGCATGCTGAAATACAACAGGATGAAGAAAGGCAAGTGTTATTGAATGACATGAAAAGAAAGCAGAAAAAATCCACTAAATTGCACCTGTAAAATGCATAAAGCAACGTTTCTGTCGAGAATTTTGAAAAGTAATGATGCTGCAAGACTCAAAAGAAGAACAGTCAAATATGGGACTACGTGATTAAGATTAAATTGCAAAAGGATAAAAAACAACAAAAGAAACAAACTCACATCCAGTGGAGGTGGTGGCTTAGCATAATAGCATTTTGGAACATTGAACTCTGGATCACCCTTGGCGGGCTCTTCAGACCATGGGGAGCCAAAAGTCTTGTGAAGATTTTCTGTTGAATTCAAATTCAATCCAAGTGTGGTCAAATCAATCCCAAGGGCCAGGGAGGTAAGATCAGGATCATTCATCCTTATAACACTTAACAAGCCAAGTAACCCAAATGGATCAGGCATAGATTGTGCTGCCTGCATGGATTTTATGCCCTGATCTCTAAATGGTTGATTGACAGCTGACATTTGTTGTAGTCGAAGCTGGGACTGGCCTGGGTGTTGATACTGCTGGATGAGCTGATCGTATGATCCAACACTAGATACTGTATTTGGCGAATTTAAAGGTCTCAGACCAAGTCCAGGTGGTCCACTGGTCTAAACATGGATGAAATGGATAGTTTAAGAGAAATGATTTCTTAATAGGGAAAATGAATAGCCATATCTAAGTAAAATAAAAAAGATAGCTATTGCACCCCCCCAACATTAAGAAATGAAACATATGGTAGTGTGGTGACCACCAGTGGCAACTACAAGTCCAAGAAAATTTTCTTTTAGGTTAGCTACAAAAGTACCATGGTCAATTTCACCCTTCACCAATGACATCTATTAATTTAATCCTCAAAATTACCTAGTGTTTTCAATTTTGCGCTTCCCTCCATTCTCCATCAAAATCCATTAATAGGATACATTAAACATCCACATGGCAAAGATCAATCATATTAACCATTAATTTTGTTTACTTCAAAATTTAAAAATTTAAAAATCATTAAATTCTTGAGTTGCAATGTGGGTATTTGATGGATAACTGACTTGGACAAAGAGTGTAAGGAAGGGGAGAATTAAAAATGTAAGGATTATTATGGGTAAAATTGATGGGTTCAAAAGGTACAGGGAAACATAAATAATAAACCTTATAGGTGAGGTAACCCTTTTTTCAATTATTGTAACCAAGCAAGGACTTGCAATTGACTGCTTTCATGAGATATATGAGCCACATTCACTTGTGGAGGTGGAGCCCTCTAAAGGGCATTGCAGAAAACTATTAACAGCACTAAACTTCCACACCTGTGGGTGATAGGCCGAATGCGAAGATGAAAATATTTCTGAACCATGTAGATCTTGATTGTTTACAGATGCAAAAGAGACACTACTACTGACAGCAGGGGAGTGTTGCTGTTGCTGTTGCTGCAGAGGACGATATGATGAGTAAGTGTCTCCTAAGTTGAACCCAGCAGATCTTCCAATCTGCAGAATGAAGCAATGAAGTGTCACAATTGATAGCATTTGCTATTGCTAAATTTCAACTTCATATAAGAGACTCACAGAGAAGCGCTGAGATTGCATCATTGAGATAGTATTATCATGCAGTTGTTCTTTCTGATGCAAATCCATCGTATAATCAGCATTACCACCTGAATCAAATCCAGTATTATGGTCAAAACATTGTGTGAAAAATGATTTACCGATTGGAGGAAAAAATTGAGGTCATCTATTATACACATGGAGTTTTTTTTTCTGGCATTGGCACAATATCACAAAAAAAAACATCTAAAAAGTATATCCAGGAGACAAGACATTAAAAACATTATAGATCCAATCACAAAGATAACAGTTAAGCACGCGCTAGCATTGTTATTTACACAGGACATCATCTCCTGATTCAAAGCCAGCATCACATCAATGAGCATACATGTGAAAATTAAAGTTAACATGGAGCACTAAAAACCAATGTCCTCTAGGGAGATTATTACAGCACTGATGAACTTCTATTCCCGCCAACCAGAAGACAAATGTGTTTGCAGTATACAGCATGCAAGGAGTTTACTTGAATGAGTTTGGAACCTTTAAATCCTGGTAAAGCTGGAAAATCTTCATTCTGAATGCTGAACTCTTGGCTTTGTTGACCAATGGGACTAACTCCTATACCAGGTTTTCGTAGTGAGCCTGCAAATATTTCCTTTGTATTTTATCACCTATTACAGGTGAAAGCAGAGAAACAGAAATAACCATAAACAAAATTGCTAGTGTTTTAATTACCCAATTGACCTTGAGGCCCTCCAGCAGAACTAGGATGACTTGTCAACTGAGGAAAATCATTGTTAATGTCGAAAGGAGAAATGTCATTGGAGTTCACATCATTCAACATTCCAATAGAGCTGAGATTGTTCACACCTGGTACATGGCTATGGGAAAGAGGACCAACAGCAGTAGGGTATGAGTTTCCTAACATTGGAATTACCTGTGGATTTCCTGAATGGGCAATATGTCATTCGCACTGGCAAAATATAAGCAGTGAACAGTAAAAATATTTTTTTTCAGATATCAAACCAAGCCACTATATTCAGCCATGTTCTGTTAATTTTTGAAAGACTCACAAGTGTGAGTCCATAAAATCTTGAAGATTAAACAATTTTTTTAAGAGATCAAGAATGAACTTAATTTTTTTTTTTCTTTTTTTTCAAGAGACCAAACTAGCAGGGGTCAGCTATATGGATCTTTTTGCACCATCCATGTCATCATAAACAGAGAAAAAGAGGGCCACAAGCCTGTAACCCAAAGCACATTTAACTTTGCAGTTCTGTTAGTGCTTGTAAGAAATTACAGACAAGAATAAAACAAGTTAAAAGCCAAGCTCCACTTTAGAAAAAATATAGAACTCAGAATGGGCATCAACGCAGTTTCAAAGCAAGCAACGCCAGATGGCAAAGATATTTTATCACAATCAACCAAGGCACTGGTAAATTGTATGCTCAAGAGAAGCATTGATAAGTTTCTTCCTTGCACACAAACCTTGTGGAAGCCCGCCACCCATTAATCTATTTTGTCCTTGCACACTTAAACTGCCAGATCCACTATTTGCAGTTAAGTTCAGACGAGATGCAAGACCAGGGACAGATAGTCCTCCACCTGTGCTTAAGCTTCTCCCAATGTTCCCACCAGCAACCATGTTCCCTCCAGGACTCGTAATCCTTGGACCTGCATTGCCCAAAAATTGGGATACCCCCAATCCTGAAACTGCATTCCGGTTACCTATTCCAGCAGAGGCTGGGAGAATACCAGGTATAGAACCAGCAATTCCATTTGTGTTACTACCATATCCTGGATTTCCAACAACACTTATACCTCCTCTATTTGTAACCACTGAATGTCCATGAGAGCTACCTTGTGACAACTGCACAGCGCAAACATTAAAAAAAAACAGGAAAGTGGGCAGAAGTTAACTACTGTCAAGAAAACAGGATACACATGCTAGATTAATAACAATTCACAAATACCTGGGTGAGACCAACAGGAAGATTATTGGATGCAAACCTTCCACCGGAGAGGCTTCCAGTAGGTTGTTGAACCCCAACCGAATGACTGTTGTTCACTGTGGAGTTTCTTGATGCAAGTGTTCCTGGTATGCTGGGTACATTAAAGCTCCCATGAATATTATGCAGCCCTTGAAAAGTTCCTGCAGTAAAAATAAATACTTACAATCACATAGAAATCTGAAGGAAAAAGGGAGAAGACACAATTGAGTCTCTGGAAAAATCTACCTACCACTGTGATGAAAAACAGGAGATGCTGCACCAGACTGGCTAGAGAAGGATGCAGGAAAAGATCGACCCGTGGTATCTGGAAGATTTGAATTTGATCCGTTTAGAGAAGACTGCAATCCAAAATGTGTGAAAAAAATTGCGCAAAGGAAAAATATAAGGTTAACGATTGACAAAAAAAAAACTAACTTCCAGAAAAAAATAGAAGCTACATGTTCCCGAGGGATAATGCAATCAAAACAGAGCATATATATGCAGCAATTTATACCAATAGACTCCCATAACGCATTATGTATCTATCAAGAACAAATCTCATAAATGGCATTTATATCATCAAGTAAAGAACTGCAAAACAATCTACTTAGTATACTCCGAAACAAAATCCCACCAAGACCGTGACAACGACGAACAGAAAACTTCTCAACATACTGAAAATTAAATACTAATAAGAAAAACAGGAAGGTGAAAGAAAAGGTGAATACATTAAGTAACGCCGACATTTCATAAATGGCAAAAGATCATGTGAGAAAGGGTTCCTATCCTTGCCGAGATGATTGTTCTTATTATCCTGAAAAAAACGATTCCCAAATTATTAAGAACCCAAAGTTGAACACAGAATCGAAAGCAAATATAGATTTAAGATTTGATTTTCTTTTTCAATATCATCTTGGTACAGTGTGTGTCCAAAAATAAAACTCATTGAAGTAAAGTAGATCGAAAGTTGGAAATACCAACCAAAAAATTGTGATAGGATGATGGCTGTGATGGGTTGAAATCAGCAGATGCAATTACAAAAAAAGTAGAGAGAGAGATCGGAGATTAGAGAAAAGAATCAAATAATGGACGAATGAATAATATGACTCTTTTCTTTTTTTGTTTTCAAAATGAACGGTTCAGAAAAAAGACAGACATGATTAACGGCAATGATTCTTATCTGACGCTATAAAACGAAATAGAGTAATGATAAAATTAATCTTACACTAATTAAGAAGAAAGCTAAAAGAGCTCGGTAAATTACTGTACATCCACTCACAAAACACTGTAGATTTCAACAGTGTATTTTTGATTTTGTCCCTCAATGCGTCTCAGCTCATGTCTTTGTACCAGGGGTATTTTTGAATTTTCCATGGCGTCAGTTGACAATACTAGATTGTTTTGGGGTATTTTTGTATTTACCGTGTATTTTCAAACAGTTAAAATATGCTCTTAACCCTCCCCTCAGCCTGTGAACAGTAACTAGACCAAGGGTAATATCGTTTTTTTACCCGTGCATGTACAATAAAATAACGAATAAGCCCACGAATAAGACAAAACCTTGAACTGCCATCGAGGGGTACTCCGGACAATGCACATTTCTGGAAAATGGGTAAATACTACTTTAGCCCTAGAAAAGACAAAAGTTCAGATATTGTTGTGGGGGTCCTTTGGTAATTAGCCCTGCTTTTACTGTTTGAATTCTGGCGCACTGTTGGCACGTCGTCTCTACCTTCTCCCGGTACGAACTTTTTAGGTGGCACGTGATGCTTCATACGGTGTCAGAAAATGCCTCTCCGACGTCTCAAAGGCTTCGCCTCTATTTTCTCTACCTACTGGAGTAGCGCGTGTCATGAAGTTATCAGTGGAGAGGTGACGGTGGGCGGTTGAATGTTTTTGCACCAATTTCTCTCTCCTCAAAGCCATTTTGCAATGCAGTCCCTGGGTTTATGGTATATTCATTTTCGTCCCTTATCTTCTCATTCTCGGTTTGTGTATGGTCCTAATTTCAATAATAAAAGTTCCGATTGGTTTCAATTTAGTCCTTTAATTGAATTTCATGATATATTTAGTTTGCATTTCGGTCATTCTTCTTTTAATTTTTGTTTTTGTATTAAATCCCTTAATTTTTTTGGTTTAACAAGTTGTATTATTTTCAATTTTGTCATTCAATTGAAATTAATTATATATGCTATTTTCATTTCAGCCCCTATTCTTTTCATTTTGATTTTAGTTTTAAATCCCTTAATATTTGTGATATACAAATTTGAATTATTGTCAATTGAGACCTTCTATTGACATCAATTATATATTTTATTTTTATTTCGGCCCTTATATTTTTAATTATTCTTTTTAAATTTAATTTTTTATTAGTATTGATATAGTTATGCACTAATCTCTATTATTTTACATGTTTATGTGCATATGCCTTTTGTTTTACTTTTGGATTCTTTTTTATCTTCTCTTTTGTTGGGGTTGTATTTTTTTATTTAGTCTTGAAATTTTAATTTGTGTTAGTGAGCATTTGAAATTTCATATTTCTTTTCTTTAAAAAAAATAAATGTTTTTTAAGGCTAATAATATTTATTTTTGTTTTGTCATTTATTTTATTTGTTTGCTTACTCTTTTGTTATAATTTTGAGTTTTTTTATTCTTCAAGGTTCATATTTTTTTATTATTTATGCAATAATAGTAAGAATTATTTTTTTAATTTTTTGTTTGCTGAATTGCTTATTTGTTTTATTTAGTCCTTAAATCTTAATTTGTGTTAATGATCATTTCAAAAAAAAATTCTTCAGGTCAAATATTTTTTTAAAGCTAATATTTTTTTTTCATTTATTTGATTTCTTTTCTTCCCCTTTTGTTAAAATGGTGTGCAATAATGGTAATCCTTAATTTATATGTTTTCTTCAAAATAGTTTTTAAAAGCTAATAATATTTATTTTTGTTTTGTCATTAATTTATGTTTTGCATACTCTTTTGTTATTTTTTTTTTCTTTTGATTCTTCAAGGTAATATTTTATTTTCATTATTTATGCAATAACAACAACAATAATAATAATCATTTGAATTTTTTTTTTTTTCAAATGGTTTTGTTAAGGCTAATAATATTTATTTTTCTTTTGCCATTTTTTTTATTACTCTTTTGTTATATTTTGAGTAATTTTTATTCTTCGAGGTATATATATGTGTGTGTGTGTGTGTGTGTGTGTGTGTGTGTATGTGTGTTTTGAGTAATTTTTATTCTTCGAGGTATATATATATATATATATATATATATATATATATATATATATATGCAATGATAATAATAATTAGAGATGTGTTTTTTTTTTGCCATTTTTCTATTACTCTTTTGTTATAATTTTGAGTAATTTTTATTCTTCGAGGTATTTTATATATATATATATATGCAATGATAATAATAATTAGAGATGTGTTTTTTCTAGCTTACCTTTTTGTTTAAATTTTGAAGTTTTATTATTCTTCAGGATAAGTTAATATTTTTTATTATTTTAACAGTACTAATAATAATAATTTAAGGTGTTGTAATCTTGATGATAATGGTGACATTATAAATTATCATAATAATAAAGATTATAATATATTCTAATAGTTGTGGTGCTTATCATGTAGCTACTGATGACTTTGATGGTAATAATAACAATAACTCATAAAATAATATAAAAATATCAATAATGACAAAAATAATTATATTAATGATAATAATACTAATTATAATTGAAATATTATTCATAGAAACAACGATGTTAATTATCGTGATGATTATTGTCGTAATAATTACAACGATTATAACAATATTGTTAGTAATAATCTGAATATTAATTACTTACAACAATTATTATAATAGTAGCTATAATAATTATGATAATTTTAAAAAAATTTATGATTAAAATATAATAAAAATGAAAATAATTCATTAGTTGATTTTTCCTCCAAAATTGACCCGTGCAATTTTTCATGTATGGTATGTCATATTTAATGTCATATAACCAAAAAATATATGAAATCAAATTTAAACAAAATGGGTAGGAAAATTGTTGCAACTTATTTACAAGCGCTTCGATGCACATAGACAATCTACCGATTAAATAATTATCCAAAGATTCGAATAATAGATAGCAACATTCAGTAACTTCAATACACAAAACAAATAACCCGTTTGAAACGGATTTTATTGATGATGATTTAACTAATTATATTTATATTTAATCAATGACAACACGCATAACAATCAATTAGCTTGCTACATCAGCACTGAGTTTTTTGATATAACAAACTGAATGGTTCACGTATTAATTCTAAAAAATATGGTAATTATAGATACCAATCTCTATTTGACAAGTTTATTCTCTAAAAATACTACTAAAATAAAATATACAGTGCAAAGTATAAAACCTTAACCAGGATAAAATTAATTTCTTAAAAATTAATTTTTATTGTATAGACTTTTTCCATCTTATTATTTTTATGAAGATAAAACAAAAAAATAATTATTCTATGAAAATTACAGAATTATTAAGACACATATTTTAAGATCATATTAATGATTACCGAGAGGAATGAAATTTGAGTACACCACCCTTTCAATTTCATGAATCATTGATTGTTTAATTATTAGGTTTCCTTACAAATTTATTATTTTAAAGAACGTGATTCTTTTCTTTGATCCATCAATACTAATTTGTTAAATATGCTTTTAAAGTTAAAAACTGTAAACACTTATTATCAAATACACTAAAAGAAAACGTGACGTGGGTTACTGTGCATTGTGAGACAAATCATTGTGGATTACAATAGTATTGCTCAATTTTTGTTCCGGTTCGGTTCGGGTCATTCGGGTCGCCGATTTAGTGGTTTTTTTTCTTTTTGCACAGTAAAATAACGGTTTTGTCCCTAGAAAAAGATAAAAAAACGGGTTCTAGGTGGAGGGACTCCGCGGTAATTGCACGATTTCGGTCTGGTTCAGTCCGGTCTGGTCCGCCGCACTTTTTTAATTTTTTGTATTTCTTTGCACAGTGAAATAACAATTATATCCCTCTAAAAGGACAAAAATCAGCTCTGGGCGGGAGGGGTGCCACAGGAATTTCACATTTTTTAAAAATGGATAAATACAAATATAGCATCGGATAAGACAAAATATATCACTTAGGCACAGGGGCATATCAGTAATTGACCTTGTTTATTATTGTCTCAGAATCCTGTCGGCGTGTGTGGAACACACAACCGACAGTATTCCGCCTCACGTCTTGTTAGGGCGGCGCGTGATGACTGTTACAGTAGACGAAAATGAGCTTCCAGCGTCTCCGACGATGCACCGCCATGTGGTCCTCCTCCTGGTGCGGTGTGTTTTGGCCAAAGGTGGCCGCAGCCGTCCCGGTGGCGGGTTAAACCTTTTTTTACCGTTTTCTCTCTCCTGCACGCTAAAGTGAAGGAGAGGCCCCCGGTTTTGTGAGATTATCACTTTAGTCCCTTCACTTTTAATTTTGTTTATGACCCTGATTTCTGTTATATAAGTTTTTATTTATTTCAATTGGGTCATTCGATTGAAATTCATTATATATTTAGGTTACACTTTGGTCCTCCTTATTTTAATTTCTGGTTTGGGTTTAAATACCTTAATATATTCGGTACATAAGTTTTGATTTTTTCAATTTTGTTCTTGGATTGAAATTGATAATATATATGATTTTCATTTCAGCTCTTATACTTTTAATTTTTGATTTTAATCTCTTTATTGCTTTTATATTTCTGGAATAGTCCTTATTTTTGTCCATGTATATATGAGTGTGCTCTTAGCTTTGGTTTTTAATTTTTATTATTTTCTTATTTGTTGAGGTTGTATTTTTTAAAAACATTTAGCTCTTAAATTTTATTTTGTGTCTATGATCATTTGAAAATCGATATTTTTTTTCTCTCTCTCTTTGTTCTTTCTTTAGTTTTTCTTTTAGTTTTTTTTTTTTTAATATTCAAGTCAAATGAAATTTTTTTTAACCTGATAAATTTTAATTTTATTTTATCATTTATTTGATTTTTTTGTTTGATCTTTTGTTAAAGTTTTTAGGATTTTTTTAGTCTTTCATTTATTTTTGTTTTTGTTTTTCATTATTAACACAATAATAATAATAATAATAATAATAATAATAATAATAATAATAATAATAATAATAATAATAATAATTTAGATTTTTTTTCTTGCTTACTCTTTTGTTAATGTTTTTGAGTTTTTTTCTCCCGGGATAATTTGATAATTTTTATTGTTTTGACAGTAATAGTAATGATAATTTTAGATGTTAAGAGTTCGATATTGTTGTTGTTATAATAGGGTGTGTTGATCTGTTTTGTTATATTAAACTTTGTATATATAGATATTATATTTTATTGTTGAACTTCAAATCCTATGAATTTATTTAATGCCAACAATTATAAAAATTATTTACTCAACCCGCAACTAGTGCAGGCAATTTTTTCAATTTTCAAGTCAAATAATTTTTTTCAGCTGATAATTTTAATTTTTTTATCATTTATTTTATTTTTTTGTCTGTTCTTTTGTTAAAGTTTTATAATCTTTTTAGTCTTTCATTTAATTTTGTTTTCTCATTGTTAACGTAACAACAACAATAACAATAACAATAATTTTAGCCTTATTTTCATGCTTACCTTTTTGTTAATGTTGTTGAGTTTTTTTTCTTAGAGGATAATATTTTTTTGAGAATTTTTTTTCTTAAATTTTAGTTTGTCTTTATGATCATTTAAAAATTGATATTTTTTTTCCTCTTTGTTATCTCTTTTGGTGTTTTTATTAGTTTTTTTTTTATTTTCAAGTCAAATGATTTTTTTCAACTATAATTTTTTTATTGTTTTATCATTTATTTTATTTTTTTGTTTGCTTTTTTGTTAAAGTTTTTAGGCTTTTTTTAGTCTTTGATTTAATTTTTTTCATTATTAACGCAATAATAATAATAATAATAATTTTTAGTTTTTGTTCTTACTTAGTTTTTTGTTTTTTTTTCTCGGGGTAATTTAATATATATATATATTTTTTAACAGTAATAGTGATGATAATTTTAGATGTTAAGACTTCGATGTTACTGTTTTTATAATAGAGTATGTTGATCTGTTTTATTATATCAAACTTTACATGTATAAATATTATATTTTAATCTCAATAATTATAAAAATTATTTGCTCTGCCCGCAACGTAACGCGGGCAATTAACTATTAAATACTATAGCAAGAACCCTATTTATAGAAATTTATACGTGGAAAGCTGGCTTTAAGTTAACAACTCAGAATACAATTTTGACAAAAATCATGAAATAAAAAAAGGCAGAATAATAAAAGAGATAATAAATGTCGAATTATTATATATTGTACATAGATATCTCAAGCTGCCATGCAATACCGTAATCTTTGCAGCTTCTCTTGGATCTCCACAAAGGTAAGAAGCTCTCAAATTCTGTGCAATTCTCTCATTCTCGGATCAGCAATGTCTCTTTGCTAGGGTTTTCGCCCATAAGAATATCTCACTGCTCTCTGCAATGGAAAATGAATAACTTCCGCTC
Source organism: Salix brachista (assembly GCA_009078335.1). Taxonomy (NCBI): domain Eukaryota; kingdom Viridiplantae; phylum Streptophyta; class Magnoliopsida; order Malpighiales; family Salicaceae; genus Salix; species Salix brachista. Next base: position 9,098,351 of record CM018588.1, on the reverse strand, counting down.
ATACACAAGCTCACACTTCCGCCGTTTCCCCAAATCCTTGTCCATCCGACGCAAAGTTCCCTGGTGGGACCAAATTCATGACCCTGGAAGTGAAATTGTTAGCAAATGGAACCACATTTTCCTCGTCGCGTGCATGATTGCAATGTTTCTTGACCCTCTTTATTTTTACCTTCCCATTATCGGTGGCGATGCCTGCATGAAAATTGACATTGCCCTCGGCGTCCGGGTTACCTTCGCTCGCACCTTCACGGACCTGTTCTTTTTCCTGCACATTTTCATGAAGTTTAGGACAGCTTTTGTCGCACCAAGCTCGCGCGTTTTCGGCAGAGGAGAGCTTGTGATGGACCCAAGAGCCATTGCCATACGCTACCTGAAATCGAACTTTGTTGTTGATCTTGCTGCTGCCCTTCCTCTCCCTCAGGTTAGCCATACTTACATTATATTCATATCCATACCAAGGGCTTTGCACTGACAATGAATAATGTAATAGTTTGTTCCTGGTTATGTTTCGGATTAGATTATTGAAAGGGTAACATGATTTTCAATCGATTAAAAACATAAAACCCTTTTTTATCCGATAACAACATTCTTGGTTTTAGGGCTGAGAAATATAAATTAGTTGATATTGGTTTTTTAGGGTTTATTAAAATTAATTTTCCTTTTCAATCCTGTCATTCTAAGTATATTTGAAATACAACTTCATGTTTTTCTTTATTTTCCTTTCTATTTGCTAACGTTATCCTATTACTCAAATGAAAATTTGATGACTTGACTTTAATTTTTGGGTTTTTTCCCTTTAGTTTTGGGTTGTTTTAGATTTGATATTCATATTCTTTCCTAATTTGTTATCTATATATTAGGTTATCTTATTTGTATGATTTGGGTTATAAAATTTGATCGACTTGCTTTGTTTGATGGTATTTTTTCCTTTTATTACTCTGTTAGATTTATTGATAATTGATTTTTTGTTTTTTTATTTGTATCTTATTAGCTTATCTTGGTCTCATAACACGATTTACATATTTGGCATGCTAACTAAGTTAATTCAGGTTATTTATTTATTCTTTCGTTCTATACGAGCTTCATCACCTTTGTAACCCTTTTTTTCTTCATGTTCTCATGAATTTTATGGTTTAAATCTTTCCATTTATTCAAGAAATTGTGATTATTTAGAAAGCAAATGAAATGGTTATCATATGTTAAAAGAACCACCTCTGGGTTTTTTTCGTGGTTCTTTACTATTGAAAATTGCAGTATTTGCAAAATACTCAACTGTAAATTTTGATGCAATCATGCCAGCAACCTGCTCGTCTCTGTATCCGCTAAAACTTGTATTTGGTATGGAATGAGATGAGCCTTATATTAATCTACTTTGAACAGTGAATTGCTGGACACACACTGTCATTTTCATAGCCCACTTGCCAGCTGAATTTTGCAGGATTGAGAATTTTGCTAGGATTCATCATTGACTGTTCTACAGACTAGCATGGTATAGGGCTCGCTGTTTCTTATCTTGATCTGCTTACTTAATTTTGACAGATTGTGATTTGGTTCATGATTACATCGGTGCTGAAAAATCCCACAGCTGCTCATGCTAACCACACTGTTTCTCTCATAGTTCTCATCCAATATATTCCTCGATTTTTTGTTATGATACCTCTGAATCGACGGATTGTTAAGACTACTGGTGTTATAGCCAAGACTGCCTGGTCCGGGGCAGCTTATAATCTCCTTCTCTACGTCCTTGCTAGCCATGTAAGCACCACTTAGTTAATTACCACTCCACTTTTTTTCAGAAATTAATTTATAAAATGTTTTCCCACTATTTTGTTGGGTAAATGCAATCCCGTAAAAGGTATTACTCATTTTATTGCTGTTATCGTCATGGTCAGTGCAGGTTTTAGGAGCTATATGGTATCTGGCATCAATTCAGAGGCAGCATCAATGCTGGAACATACAATGTAAAAATGAGAGGAACCGCACGCCAGCTTGTACCCCTCTATTTCTTGACTGTAGTGCCAAGGATAACCCTGCACGACAAGCTTGGCTTACAACTACTAATCTGCTCACTAATTGTGATGCCCAGAATGATGGGAATTTTCAGTTTGGGATGTTTGCCGAAGCCTTTACAAATCATGTTGCTGAAGCATCTTTCGTAGATAAATATTTCTATTGTCTCTGGTGGGGCTTAAGAAACTTAAGGTACGGTTAGTTTCCATCTCCCTTTTGATTTCTGGTTTAATCTGATGCAGCTATCTGTCTCCTGTTCTTATTTTTTTAATTTGTTTATGGTTCTGGATGCCACCATTGCTGAGTAACAATACCAAACCACAAGGCCAAGGAGCATTATTATTCTCTTAGTTTTAGCTTTTTAGATAAGCATTTCCTTGCTGCAAAGCTTTTTTTCTCACTAAATTGCTTGTTAACAGCTCTGTAGCGATAGATAGTTTTGTCCCTTGAAGTTAACTGGGAACAGATTTTAATGCAAAGATTCTCGATGGCGGTTGATATTACATATTTAATTAGCATGCCAAGGATAATAATCTCGGTTTCTAGAGATTAAGAATTGTGGTAATGATATTTCATTTGGCTCAATGAAAAACAAGACAGCAGCTTCACTGCTCTCCTTAAACTTCGGTCTCTCTCCCTCTATTCCAAACTAGCTGACCTGCAATGGATATTTTACCAAGTATATATTATTGAGATACTGTTTTTGCTAATAAAGCTTTCGATCATTTCGTTCTGAGCAGTTCGTATGGACAAAATTTGATGACAAGTACCTATGAAGGCGAAACACTATTCAGCATTGGCATCTGTATTATGGGTCTAGTTCTGTTTGCTCATCTCATAGGCAATATGCAGGTATCTATATTTACATAAACCCTATTCTATTAATGCGCTAACGTTCGTTTATCCTCTAATCTCTGATTAGAATAAATTTTCTGGAGACAATATTCTATTACCTGTACATCTACACGACATCTTCCACTAAAGTTGAGGAGGACTTATGGCATGAGTGAGCGTGTGATTGAAATAGTTTGATCACTCTAATTTTAATCCGCTGTTATTCCCCTGAAGACATATATGCAATCCGCGTCTGCTAGATTGGAAGAATGGAGGATTAGGCGAAGAGATACAGAGGAATGGATGAGGCACCGTCAATTACCTACAGAGTTGCAAGAACGTGTTCGCCGTTTTGTTCAATACAAATGGCTAGCTACGAGAGGTGTGGACGAAGAGAGCATCTTGAAGTCCTTGCCCATGGATATCCGACGTCAGATCCAACGCCATCTTTGCCTGGCCCTTGTTCGGCGTGTGAGTTTTCGATATCTGATGCCTCCAATTAATGTGTGATCACCAGGGGCGCGTTTTGGAATTTTTGAATTATAGTCCGTTAAGGAACTAACTCACTTAAAAGTTTAAGCTTATACGTGAGGTCCTATGATATGATTTATATTATTCTCTAACACTTCTCTTCAAGTGAAAGCTTTTTGGGTTTGAAACTTGCACACAGACCCACTTTACCTTGTGCTTGATTTTTATCAAATAGAATAAGAATGATAATATGATTTATATTATTTTCTAACATATTCTGTGTTCTTGATCAGGTCCCATTTTTTGCACAAATGGATGATCAACTGCTGGATGCAATATGTGAACGTCTTGTCTCATCCTTGAACACGAAAGACACCTTCATCGTCCGGGAGGGCGATCCCGTAAATGAGATGCTTTTCATCATTCGAGGACAGCTAGAAAGTTCCACGACAAACGGGGGAAGGTCAGGTTTTTTCAACTCAATCACACTCAGGGCCGGTGACTTTTGCGGGGAGGAATTGTTGACATGGGCTCTGATGCCAACCTCTCGTCTGAATCTACCTGTATCCACTCGAACTGTCAAGGCTCTCTCTGAAGTCGAGGCGTTCGCGCTTAGAGCGGTGGACCTAAAGTTTGTTGCGAAGCAGTTTAAACGGTTGCATAGCAAGAAATTGCAGCATGCTTTCAGGTATTACTCTCATCAATGGAGGACGTGGGGAGCTTGCTATATACAATCTGCATGGAGGCGCCACACAAGGAGGAAACTACAAATGGAATTGGCCAGGCAAGAACACTTATTTTATTCGCAAGTTATGGAAGGTGAGGTTGAATATTATTACAGTGATGAAGGAGGAGATGAAAGATCATTGGTGGATCATTCAACCACTGGTTCCCATCTTGGAGCCACCATGCTTGCTTCGAAATTTGCTGCCAATACAAGGAGAGGAGCTGGCCATCAAAAGCTTCCTCGGCCGGATGATTCCACCTTAGAAATGCCCAAGTTTTTTAAACCAGAGGAACCTGATTTCTATGCAGAGCATGAAGACAGTTGATTTGTTATCGTTATTATTATATATTCTATCAAATAATTACATAGTCAACATGAGCTTCTTTTTTTTTTTTTTTTTTTTATATATATGTATAGTATCTGTTCATTAACAAATAGATAGTTCAGGCTCTCATAGCATGAGTTTCTTCCTTTGTTTCTTCTCAATTAAAAAAAAAAAAAAAAACAGGCTTGCTCGAACATGAAATTTGAATTCAAATAGATAGTTCATCCATGGCTTTTTTTTGGCAATATAATAAGGGGTTGGAAGACCAAAAACACACAGGGTGTGGGAGTAGAACTCCTAATACATCATAAAACAAAAATAAATCTATTTATCTAATTTTAATAATTGTTTGATTCTATATATGATTTAGAAATTAAAATTTCTCCCTAATTTATGCACTACGATAAATTTTTTTCCTTAATCAAACAACAACAATAAGAAGCGAACATACGAAAATAAAAACATAGTTTAATGATTAAGTAACTGATAACTTCTTTTCGAGTATCTTTAATTGTAATTTATTTTGTTATTATATAATAGAGAATGACTATAATTATGTAGTGTAGATTATAAGACCCAAATGAACCAAATAAGAAAAAAATTAACAAAATATTAACTGCCGCCATCGATACGATGTCGTTCGGCTGCCTTGCAAAATATAAGCAAAACCCCTGAACCCCCGACAACTTTCACTCCGTGTAAAATCCCCCCTGTTCCCAAGTTAGGGTTTCTCTCACATCTCTCTCTCTTAAACTGCAAGAAATCTGCTTTCCTTTTATCATCGGTAAGAATGGCATCTGAACCGAAACCAGAAACTGAGGAAGTGAAGATTGACTTGTTCGAGGAAGACGATGAATTTGAAGAATTTGAAATCAATGGAGGTAATTACCCTTTGAAGATTGACTTGTTCTTTCTTTTTTTTGATAATCAAAGTACTTATACCAAAAAATTCTCTATTGTTGGATTTCTTCTTTATGGCCCCAAGTTGTCTGCTTCGATTTTTAGTGGGCGAAGAAAATTTGTACTGACATTAAAGAAAGTTCAAATTTTGTTTAAAGTAATATCTTTTTTACCGTTATTTATAATAGGTGATAATAGGTGGATATAATGAATGAGGCTATGCTCATGATCTTCCTGTCCTTGTTGTGTGTGCAGATACTTTTAGTAATTTGCTTTTTGTGAATGATTATTTGTTTTTATCCTAACTCTTAATGATTCTAGTAATTAGCTGTTTGAGGAAACAGTTTAATTAGGAAGCTTGTTTTTACTTGATGTTGCTCGTAGCTTATGTTAATTGTGGAAGCAAGATGAATTAATATCAATGTAGATACATATTGTCGAGTTTGGATGCTAATTGCATGTTGTCTGAACAACTTTTATCTGAAATCACTTCCATGAGTTTTTGGTCATCACGATGAATTGAAATCATGAAATTCTCTAGCCTGTTTTTGTTGTCTGTATAATGCTAGTACTTGTAATGTCTTGGTTTGTTAAGAAACAGGTGATCTTGAAATAGGACTGTTATTTGTCCTTGATATGAGTTATTGTCTCTTTTCTAATGGTAACTTAACTGACAGAGTGGGAAGTGAAGGAGGAAGGGAAAGAGGCGACACAGCAGTGGGAGGATGATTGGGATGATGATGATGTCAATGATGATTTCTCACTGCAGCTGAAGAAGGAATTGGAGAACAGTACACTGAAGAACTGAGCTGTCTCTAGAACATGCCAATATTATCTCAAATGTTGGTTTGTGTTTGATCTTGAATTTGTTTTCTATATCTTTAGTATGTAAGCGAATACATGAACTATCAAGATGAGGAACTTAGTAAAAAAAATTAAGCTCCAGGGCTTAAGTTTTGTGTTTAACTGATGTGAAAGTTTGATCTTGTGTGTTAAGGATTTTTATTTGATGAATTGCTCATTTCAGAATAACATGTTATGGTATTATAGCTCTTATGCTTAGGGATAGCATAGTAGTATCCCTTGCCCTAATGATTACTTGTCATGACATTAGGGCTGCCTTACTGTTCCATTATCATAAAATTATGAATCACCTGTAGTTTGGAATTATGCACTTCAAAAGGGGGTGATATTGATGATGAAAATGCTAGGAATATCATGATTGGTCTGGCATTCAACTTTATTATTAGTAGTTAATATAAAACTTATACCATTTCTAATCCATAGTGTTTCAGTGAGAATGTTATATGTGAAACAAGCATGAAAGAGAATCAGATGCATCTGAGATGTTTGTGGCAACTATCATTTGTTTGAAAACATCGACCGCCCATGAATTTCAGTTTAGAGGTGTGGAATGATTAGAATTTTGAATCGACTATCGAATCCATAGGTGTTGTCATGCTAAAACCTTGAAGTAACCTGGCAAGTGTCAAGTGCAGTATGATGCGGGACAAAAAAACAATACAAATTAAGCAAGAAAAGAAAGAGATTTAGAGAGAAAGAAAGAAGCTTAGAGAGAAAGGAAGAAGCTAAAGAAGAGAGAAAAGGGGATTGGAAAGTATGCAAAATTTGCAAAATTATCAATATTCATCAAAAGTTTCCTTACAAAATGATAGAAAAACATATAAATAGTAAACCCTAAAACATATCGCTATTGGGCTCGGCCTATCAAATAAAAATGTATAACATAAATAAATTCAAATAAATAAAATAACAATGAGATGGGTCCAAATGAGTTTAGTCTCCCAACCAAAGCGTGATAGGTTAGGCCATCCTATGTCGTCTTCAACCATATACTCGTGTAGTCCCCACCAACTCTCCCGGGGTTGGAGAAACTCGACCCCGTCGAGTGTATCGCTGATCGACTCTGATAGTACTCCTAAAGATCTGGATCAAGCTGCTGCGAAGTATCTTTAGTGATCCAAGTGCAATCTGAATCAGGCCGGCCCACCCAGTGAACTAGAAACCGTTGAACCTCACTATTCTTGTAAAAAACAACTTGCTCATCCAGAATAACATCAATATTATTTTTTTGTGCTGATGTCAAGGTAAAAGGGATAAGAGTTTCAATAGGATAATCGAGAGGGGAGTTAAGTTGTATCTCAAATTGATAATTTGGAATAGGAAGTGGTTTATGGTATGCACCTCTCAATATTAAATGGAGAGCTAATGCCAAAATCATGTGGTAAATTAAGAACATAAACATTTGGACCAACCTGTTGTAGCACTTTGAAGGGCCTGACACTACTTGCATGCAATTTTCGATTAGCTCCCAAAGGAAATCGCTCGGGTCTAATCCGTATCATAACATAGTCTCCCATATTAAACTCATTTTGCTGTTTATGTAAATCAGCTTGAAGTTTATATTGCGCATTACTTGCTTGAATTTGTTTAGTGATCTTAGTATGCAAATCCTGAATTCTATGTGCAAAATACTTGGCTGACTCGGACACTGTAGCATTAATGGACATGGGAAGAAGGTCTAAAGGTTTCCTAGGCTTGTAACCATGTATAACTTCAAAAGGAATCATGCCTATTGACCTATTGATAACTCGATTACCTACACAGTCTCCATGATCCATCTTTCTTAGGTACTGCACAAGGGCTCAAGCTTTCTCGAATAAATCCCTTTTGTAACAACTCACATACTTGCCTTTGCAATTCAGCATGTTCACTCGGGTTCATCCTATAGTGAGGCAAGTTTGGCAATGTGGCACCAGGGACAATCTATGACGCGCTGAATATCACGCATGGGGGTAAAACATCAGGTAATTTAGAAGGGAAAACATCTAGAAAATCTTTCAACACTTTACCTCTTCAGGTGGCTTTTCTAAAAAATCTTCAACAATCTCCTTAGCCACTATAGCAAACACAACTGACTCACAAATTTCATTCTCAAATTTCCTGGGACTTATTATGTTAAGCCCTCTTTCTTTCACCTTATTCTTCTTCTGACTATTATCATTAGACCTTGGAGTTAATCCAATGAGATGAATTTTTTTACCTTGAAAAGAAAATGAGCAAGAATTTGATCATCCAAAGATTGTAACGTCCAAATCATACAACCAAGGTCTACCCAAAATGACGTGCCCTACATCCATAGGAATGACATCACACCAAATTTTATCATGATAGTCCAAGATCTTTATGGGAAAAACACATCTTTCCTTGACCGCTATAGATGTATCATTAATCTAGGACACACTATAGGGTTTAGGGTGTGGAATAGACTTTAAGCCTAAACGGGTTACACTACCCGAGGAAATTGCATTAATGCAACTACCATTGTCTATGATGATCTTACACCTTTTATCTCCACATTTAATGTAAGTGTAAAAATTAGCAGTCCTTCTCCAATCCCCAGTTCCTGTAGGTTGTGTTAAATCGCATCTAACTACGCTTAACCTGATTGTCTTGCTTAGAAGGATATAGACCTAACACATCCTAGCAAGTTGGACTCATCCTCATCATTTAGGTCTTGAAAATCATCAGGATTAGGTTCATATATCTTATCATCATAATTATCTCCTTCACCCATATCCTCTTGCCCCTTGATGAACAAAGTCTTATTAGGACAATTAGAGGAAATATGACCAAAACCCTGACACTTAAAACATTGAATTCTTGAGGTCATCTTAGGTGCTTCATGAAAAATTCCCTTACCCTTGTCTTCTCTAGGTATCTGGGAAATCAAAGGATTGATTTTACGAGGTGGGGCACCCAATATGGAGTTATTACTTCCAGGTTGAGGACTAGAAGGGGTACTACGAATGTCCTGACGTCTCGTCCATTGGTTTTGTATGACCAAGTCATAATTTTGTACCAAGGTATAAGCTTCATCAAGGGTGGAAACACCTCTAAGCACAACCTCTCTTCTAAGTTCATCATTTAAGCCTTTTCGAAACATACTTAGGGTCATCACTTCATCCTCCCTAACTGCGCACCTCATTCTATACTCATCAAATTGTGCCACTTCATTGGCAGACTTGCCTCCTTGCTTCAAGTTATTTCATTGGTCCAAAATATTCCCTTCTATAAGAACGAGGCAAGTACTTCTCTTCTAACTTAATCTTCATTTCAACCCAATTAGTAATAGGAGGTTGACCTCTCCTAATCAAAGACTCTTTTACACTTTCCCAATAGAGCTGAGCAGTTCATCTAAGTTTCATCTTTACAAATCTTACCCTCCTATTCTCAGATAGATTATACCAGTCAAAGAAATGATCCATGTCACGAATCCATCTATCAAAGATCCACGGGTCAAGTTGACCCTCAAAAGTTGGGGCTTCTACCTTGATATACCTCATGACTTGCTCGTCAGGGTCATCGTAATTGCGCTGACCTTGATTACGATTTTATTGATGATTCTTAGGATGAACTGGTCTTTGATGGTAATCATTGGAACACTCACTATCGTTAGGGTCATCAAAGTCATGGTGACCTTGGTGGGATATAGTGATGGTTCCTACGATGAACTAGTCTTTGAGAATTCCTAGGGTTGTCATTAGAATGCTCACTCCCACTAGACTGTCTTACGTGCAAAGTTTCTATGGACTCCATCCTCCCAGAAAAGTTGTTAATTTGATTGGACATGTTGCTCACATTCGTTCTCATAATTTGTAATTGCTCTTGAATATCTCTAAGAACATTACTAGAGCTCGGGTCCATGGTAGCTATGACTTCTAGATTGTGTACTAAACGACCACTCCGTAAATGCATGCAAAACTAGACTTACGTCTGAGATCACAAATAATTCTTGCAAGTAAAAACACAAAATAAAATTATTGCTAATATATATGTTTTTTTTTGTTTTTTTTTTCTTGGAGACTAAGTAATAACAGATTAAACTAGGAAAATTCATAAGCAAGCAATGTAGGTCCTCTTAAACGCACACAAGTAGTTCAAACACAATGTTTCAATTTTCCCCACGAATTTAACCAAGCTCCATAATTAATAAAGAGGACCAAGTACTCAATGCCAATAACAAGCTCAAAATTAAGGTAATTAAACTTGTAAGGTGAATTTTGTAACTTATTTATGGGAAAGCACAAAGAATAATATTAATGTTAAATCTAGATCAACAAGTGTAAAAGCATACTAGAAAAGATGATATTCAATGGGTAAAAATTCTGACCAGGTGATGTGGCAGTGAGGCTGATGACACGGCTGCTGCTAGGGCTGACATGGATGAAGCTACTAGGGCTGACGTGGTTGATGACATGGCAGGATACTTATTTTAAAAGCTTCTGCCTTCTTCTGTGCTACTTACTCTCAATCCTTGACGGCGATTGGGGCGTCGTGCTTCTGCTTTGGCAGGTGGTGCGAGGGAAGGGGCGGTGGTGTCTGTACCGTTGCTTCTGGACAGGATGCGTTGATGCTCTGTGAATGATGGTAGATGACGATTTGGTGTTGCCTTTGCTGCGGTGAGTTTGTGGGTGGCCGTGGCTGGTGGAGTTATGATTCTAGTTTTGTTGCTGACGCTGACGAACCACGGTGGTATCCTGAAGTTGTTCTTCTCGGCGGTGGTCTGCGGTTGATGGGGCGTTGGCGCCACCGATGGGGCTGGTGCTGCTTAATTGGAAAAATTTGTGATGAACACGATTGTTTTTTTCTTCTTCTTGCAATCTGAATAATGTTTTTTTTTTAATCTAAACAGTACAAGAAGCCATGCTCTGATACCAAAATTGGTGCAGAACAAAAAAACGATACAAATTAAGCAAGAAAAGAAAGAGATTTAGAGAGAAAGAAAGAAGCTTAGAGAGAAAGGAAGAAGCTAAAGAAGAGAGAGAAAGGGATTGGAAAGTATGCAAAATCTGCAAAATTATCAATATTCATCAAAAGTTTCCTTACAAAATGATCGAAGAACATATAAATAGTAAACCCTAAAACATATTGCTATTGGGCTCGGCTCATCAAATAAAAATGTGTAACATCAATAAATTCAAATAAATAAAATAACAATGAGATGGGCCCAAATGGGCTTAGTCTCCCAACCAAAGCGTGATAGGCTAGGCCATCCTACATCGTCTTCAACCATATACTCGTGTAGTTTGCGGTGTGGGTCTGGTGTCCCCACCACAGTAGTTGTGATGCAAATGTGATTTCAGGACGTGAACGTCTCCCTGATCCTAATGGCTTCAAAACTTGCTTGGTTTGTGAGAAACCTTTTTGTTGTGTACTCATTAGGATTAGACCACATATTTGGGTCATGATGCAACTCCACAAATTCACGAACAAATGAGTGTTATAGTATGTGTTATCTTCTATTTTGCCTCCTGAGGAATTGACATGGGAGTTGTGGGTACAAGCGCGGTCTCTTTCACAATTGCTCGGATGTACACTAAGTTTTCTTTGTTAGAGTCCTCTGCCAACTTTGAGGTCATGCTCTTCTTGTTCAACAAATTTGATGAGATCCATGTCAAGGTAAGAGATTTGGTATCAGCTCATGCTAGGACAGAGTCTGCAACATGGAAATTTAAAACGTCACAGGATTCAAGCTTGTTTTAACACAAGAAAATGGTGGTTTTTGCAGCTAGAATGTAGAGAAACATTTGTGCACACAAAATAGTCTTTAACCAAGTTAAAAACCACAATATGCATGTTATATTCCAATTGAAGGATGATTTTTGAGTAGAGTAGGATGAGGTCCCAAGAGATCTTTCTTGCTGACTTCAAACTCAACAATACCGTTCATGGTAATGTGAGTTTGATCCTTTTCTTTCATTAGGATTAAAAAGGAAAAAAGAGGGGTTGAAAGCCGGTATAGCAAGTTGACAAGGGTGATTGGACACACAAACATAGCTCTTCTTTGGATAAACTAACACTCCATCTGTGTTGTTCTCATTCAATGTTTGCAGCTGATTTGACACCATGATAAAAGGCTAAGCTTCTCCAACAAGAGATTTCAAATATTTCTTCCTTAACATCTTCAATTGTTACCATAGCTTACACTTTGTTGATGCGACCATATTATTTGATAATTTCATTCATATTTACCTAGTGTTTTGCATATGTTTTGTGTATAATATGCCTTGATATTCTTTGTTTTATGTTTTGAAGGCATTTTTGGATGAAAGATGCAAAAAGGAGGTAATCGGAGCTGATCGACAGATTTGACCTTCAATCTGTGTTTTGTGCAGAGCGGAAGTTCTAGAGATCAAAATTAAGTGATTACAGTGACATTCAAAAGCTAACATCCATAAATTTATGGAAAGCTAAGGAAAAATAAATAAAATTAGGAAGATCATGGAAATCGCAGCCAATGAGAGGAGGCCGAGTTTAATCTTTTAGAGGCAGTAGAAGTTTCAGGGTCAGTGACAGATTAATTTGGGTGGTTTAGGGATGCTGCCATCAATGTATCCAAAAATGTCTTGGCCTTTGAAATATGGCACGATTTGTGCTTTCCAGAGAAGAAAATTGTCATGGTTTAGTTTTACCGTGACAACAGTTGGCATGGAGATGACAAAGGGCTGGGTTGCTGTTGTGGGAGTATTTGAAGAAGACATTTTTTTTTTGTTTAGACGTTTGTCTTTTGAGGCTCTAATACCATAACAGAATGGTAATACTGATAATTTAAAGAGGAAGAAGAACTGTATTATTCAACTTCAAAAGGTTCTGCTTTACAAGCTGCACTATATATACATATTACGTTCGCTTTAAACTTCTACTGTATCTATTGTTTAATGTACAAGATCAAATCTTCCTCTCTTGATGACCAATAACGTTAATTACAGATTTGCTGTTGCTTTCCTTCTGCAATTGATTATTTCCTGTTTATGTTGTTGTTGCATTCAATTGATGATTCTGTTTCTGCATTTCTTCCTCTGCAATTGCTTCTTTTCCATTTGTGTTGTTGTTGTTGTCATTAACGCATTGATCTTTATCCGTGATTTTTGTGATCATGATTTGTTTCTCTACAAAGGGAAATGAAGTTTTTGTCACGATTATTTGAATACTTGTGTTTGAGTTTCAGCTATGGACCCATCATGATGATTTTTTTTATGAAACATGGGAGATATTTTATTTTTCACCATTATGTGTTTAATAAAATGATTATATTCCATGATAAAAAAAACATTATACGAGACTCAGCATTGGGTGATCATCCTTCAAGAAATTTTATAGTATTTTCTTGTTTTTTCCCCTAGCTATTAATTGCTTGTGTTTAAACAAAAAACAACCACTATCACAATATCAAATAAAATTTAAATATGATGGGGTGTCTTTTAGCATCTTGACTAAAAAGTTTCCATGAAAAATTGTCTATAGAGTTACCTCTATAGGCATTACAAATATGGACATATAGGAGGTGTGTATAAGCACACGGCTAGAGAGAGAAACAAGAGAAGATGCTCTCCTTCCAACCGAAGCTGTTTCCTCCCGTGTTCATGGCCGTTGACTGCAACTGATCCCACAACCTTTTCCTTTCCTGCTTTTTTTTTTCAAATGGCGAAAACCAAACGTAAACCTGCAACAGCTGTCAAGCGTCCATAGTTTTAGCATGCTCCTGTTCCATCTCACACAAACCAAGGTGGATCGCAGTTTCTCAGTCTCATATCAGCTCCAGGTCACGGTACAAGCACTGCCAGAGAGGTAGATGGGTCCCCGGTGGACAACTCAAAGATAGATGGGTCCCCGGTGGACAACTCAAAGGCAAAATAGGTCCCCGGTGGACAACACAAATGCATCTCTTGATAGGGTCCTTGAGGAGGGTTGTTCTGAAGACGAAGAACTTGGAGAAGAACAACTTGATTTCTCTTGTTCTGAGGAAGACTACCCCCCACCATCTTCTCCAGCTCCGGTGGCTTCAGATCTACTAGCTTCTCCTACTCCAGTGGATCCAGTACCTCCAGCACGTCCCAAAGGTGCCACCTTTACCCCATCCAGCTCTGTTCAAGTAGATAAACCTGCTGTTCCCCCACCTGTTAATGGTAAATGGAGAGATCTGTTCTCTTCCAACAAAAATATCTCATCTTGCCCCAAGCTCATGCACTTTTCTGCCTTACATGATAATGAGTCCTGTCCTCTCTTAACTGAAGACCTAGACCACTCTTGTGATGACTGGAAACTGTGTGCCATTGGCTATGTTTCTGGCAAATTCCCCGGTTACAGAGCTTTGAATAGCATCATTGAGAATGTATGGATATGTGAGGCCACCCTTACCATGCATGAATCGGGTTGGCTTATTTATAAATTTCCGAATGAAGAAGATAAGTTTTCTGTGTTGTGTGGAGGGCCATACCTAGTTTATGGCAGACCTCTCATCTTGCGTTCCATGTCTGAGTATTTCGATTTTTCAAGTTCCGAAATGACTCAAGTTCCTATCTGGATTAAGTTCCCAAACCTGCCTTTGAAATGCTGGACACCTAGGTGTTTATCAAAACTAGCAAGTGTTCTGGGCAAACCTATACAGTGTGACAAATTAACTGCCACCAAGGAGAGAGTATCATACGCCCGGGTTCTTGTGGAAGTTGACCTCTTAGCTGAGCTTAGATCCTCCATCAATGTTACCCTGCCTAATGGGAACCCTCTTATTCAACGGGTTATCTATGAGACGCTGCCCAAGTTTTGCAAACACTGCAAAGTGCTAGGTCACTCCACTGGAGCGTGTTCTAAAGGTAAGGCAGAGGCTCGAACAGTTAAGAAGGCAGATCCTGCCAGTGTAGCTTCTAAGGAAAATGGCAATGACAAGGGCAATGTCTTCACTCGGTTCACCCCCGTTGCTGACTCCCTGGTTGATGATCCGCCTGCTGCTGCTCCCCCGGTTGAAAGCCCCCCTAATGCTACCTCTCCAGTGGATGCCCCTGAGCTTGATGCTCCCTCTATCCCCTCAGAATCTTGTGTGGCTCCAGATGTGCAGCCTCGTCCCCAGGTCACAACTGCTAGCTCTGAGGAGTGGCAACCTGTTCGTAAAAGGAGGCATAGCTCAGGAAATAAGAGACAGACCCAAACTCCTTCACCTGCTGATTGTAACCCGACACCTCAAAATAATGTTTCCTCCAAGGGGAAAGCTACTGCCTTCCCAGTTGATATTGCTGCCAATAAGGCTCCCTTTTGTTCAACTTCAGGTGTGCTCACTAGAAGCTCGGCTCTAAGGATTTCAAATAGATCTTCTAGCAGTGGTGGGGTTCCTCCCATCCTCCCTCACCCATGATTGTTCACTGCTGGAATGTGAGAGGGCTTAATAGCCCTCTCAAACAGCATGAGGTTGCTGGCCTCATGAAGAGTAAAAAGCTGGATGTTTGTGGTCTCCTAAAGACCAAGTTGTCTATGACAAAAGTAGCATGTATGCATCGTCTTTGGTTGAAGACTTGGCAATTTGTTGACAATGCTGCAATTGCAGCTTATGCCCGTATAGTTGTGTTTTGGAATCCTGAAACAGTGAAGGTTGAGATGCTTCACTTCTCTGCTCAGGGAATTCACATTCTAATTACAAGCTTGGTGCAACAATTTTGTTTTACAGCCACCTTCATTTATGGTTTCAACACCATTTCAGCTAGGAGAACTTTGTGGGCTGATCTTAGAAGATGGAGTGTGGACTCTCCATGGCTTCTTCTTGGTGACTTTAACTCTATCCTCTCTCAAGAGGACAAGCATAATGGGACGCCAGTATCAACCTATGAAATTTCCGACTTCAGGGAGTGTTGCTCTGATCTTGGGAATGCTGACTTGAATTCTACAGGCTCCCACTTCACATGGACAAACGACACAACCTGGTCAAAGATTGATAGGGTGATGGTGAACACCCATTGGTACGCTATGCAACACATGACTCACGTCCATTTTGGTACCCCAAGGGCTTTTTCGGATCATTCTCCATCCACTGTCCATCTGGGGCTTCGGGCTCCTCTGGGCAAAAGGAACTTTAAATTCTTCAACATGTGGACAACTCATCCCCAGTTCTTGGACACCATCTCTCAGAATTGGTCTTTGGATGCCTACGGGACTCACATGTATATCCTTTGCAAAAAGCTCAAGCAGTTAAAGGGAAGTCTAAAGTCTCTAAACAACCTTCATTTTAGCCACATATCGGAGAGGGTTGCTAGAGCAGAAAAGGTCCTGGATGATACTCAGCTTCTTCTTCAGAATGACATGGACAACGATCAGCTTCTTGCTCTTGAAAAGCAGCTGAGGCTTAACCTTGTTAATCTTAAATCAGCTGAAAAAATGTTCTTTAGCCAAAAATTGAAGTGTGCTTTCTTTAAAGAATGTGACAAGGGCTCTAGATCCTTTCACTCCTTGATGAGCCAGCAGCACAGAAGACGCCACATTCCTGCCATTGTTCGAAGTGATGGAATGTTAACTACTTCGGCTGAAGAGGTGGGTAGAGAGTTTGTCTCATACTATAAAGAGTTACTGGGGACATCCAAACACTATATTCCTCTGCGTGCTAAGGTAGTTCAAAGTGGAGCCTGTCTAAATGTTGATTCCCATGCTTATCTCCTTGCTCCAGTTTTGGCTGATGACATTAAGCAGGTTCTCTTCAGTATGGACGATAATAAAGCTCGAGGCCCGGATGGATACACTTCTGCATTCTTTAAAAAAGCTTGGAGCATCGTGGGGGCAGATTTCTGTTCAACTGTCAAGGACTTCTTTGCCTCAGGGGAGCTTCTCAAGCAGATTAACCATTCTACCATAGCTCTTATTCCCAAGTCAGCTACTGCCAACTCTGCTGCAGATTACAGACCTATTTCTTGTTGCAATGTCACTTACAAAGTGATCTCCAAGATTCTTGCAGGGAGGTTGGCTCACATTCTAAATGATATCATTAGTCCCTCTCAAAATGCTTTTCTTGGTGGAAGACGTATGGCTGATAATATAAACCTCATGCAAGAATTGTTGAGAAGTTATGGGCGAAGGCGGGTTTCTCCCCGCTGCACCATCAAGATTGACTTCAAGAAAGCTTTTGATACAGTTCAGTGGCCTTTTATTCGTGATCTCTTACATCTTTTGGGGTTCCCTGAAAAGTTTGTTCAGCTGGTAATGAAATGTGTTGAGACTGCCTCGTTCTCTGTTTGCATAAATGGAAATCTCTTTGGTTTCTTCCATGGCAAGTGTGGTGTTCGGCAAGGAGATCTATTATCTCCATATCTCTTCATTATTTGCATGGAGCACTTCTCTAGATTACTGCAAAGTACCACTCAGTTTTCGGATTTCAACTTCCATCCCAAATGCCATGCTTTGGGAATTAGTCATCTTGGGTTTGCTGATGATATTCTCCTGCTCTGTCGTTGTGACATGGCCTCGGTTAACATTCTCCTCCAGCAGCTTCAATTTTTTGGAGAGTCCTCTGGCCTTGCTATAAATGCAGCTAAATCCTCCATCTTCTTTGCTGGTGTATCGGAGGATATGAAGCAGGCCATTCTCAACCTCTCCCAGTTCACAGAAGGAAGCTTTCTTTTCAAATACCTCGGCGTCCCTCTCAGCCCTCACAGGCTTCTAGCCAGTCAATTCTCTCCTCTTATTCACAGGCTAGAATCTACTATCCAGAGTTGGCAGGGAAAGTTTCATTCATATGCAGGTCGGCTGGAATTGATAAAATCAGTCCTGTAGGGCATGGTGCAATTTTGGATTAGAATCTTCCCTATCCCAATTGTTGTGCTCAACAAGATTACTAGTTTGTGCAGGAATTTTCTGTGGACTGGTAATTCGTCTAGTAACAAATCTGCTCTTGTAGCTTGAAGGCAAGTGTGTCTGTCGAAAAAGGAAGGGGGTTTAGGGATTCTTGACATTAAAGCCAGAAATGACAGTTTCTTTGCCAAGCATCTCTGGAATATTCACTTGAAGGGAGATTCCCTATGGATTCGATGGGTAGACCACTACTACATTTCACGAGCATCCATCTGGTCCTTGGATGCCAAGAAAACCGACTCCCCCCTGTGGAAATCAATCTTCTCCCTTCGTAACAGAATGATTAACCTCTGTGGTGGTACGGTTGCTCCAGTGCAGCAGCTGCTCTCAGCTTGGCACTCTGGCCCTTATTCTTTTGCAGCCAATGCATATGATTTTTTCAGATATAAAGCTGCTCCAGTTCAGTGGGCAAATGTAGTTTGGGAGCAATGGTCTCTTCCAAGGCATAGTTTTTCCCTATGGCTGGCAATGTTGGGCAAGCTGCGAACCAGAGATCGTCTTCGGTTTCTCTCCTCTGATCCTATATGCCCTCTGTGTCAGAACGTTGATGAATCTCATGACCATCTTTTCTTCACCAGTGACTGGTCGTCTTCTCTTTGGAGAAAGGCCAAACACTGGCTTAAGATTCATAACTCCATGTTTTCCCTAAGTAGAGCCACCCGGGTTTTACAAAACAACAAAAAAGGGCTGCAACCGAGAATGAGAAGAGTATCTCTTGCTGTTCTTGTGTATTTGATTTGGGAGGAAAGAAACAAATGAAATTTCACCAATACTAGGAAATCAGTTGAAGCTATTTTCAAGAAATTCCAGATTCTGTTTTACACTATATTGTACTTCCATGAAAAAAATCACCTTGCCTACAGTGTTGCATTCTGACTGGCTCTGTTGGAGTTTTAGCGTGCTTGGTCTTGGCTGGTTTTGCATGGGGCATGCAGAGGTTCTCTGTCTGCGGCTGCAATAAGTTTCTGCATGGTGGAGCAGTGTCTGCATGGATGATCGGGTGTCCTTTGGCTGTTTCTTGTGAGTTTGTCCTGTTGTGTTTGGCTGGTTGCTTTGGTGTGCATGGCTTTTGCATGGTTCCTCATCCCTGCATTGATGAACCTCTGCTCCTTGGATATTTATTTTGTCTTCCTCGGCATTTGTCTCCTCTGGCTATGATAGGCTAAAGCTGCTCCAATGCTTGGGGATTGTCGGCTGGTGATAAGCACGGCTAGGCTCGGCTATTAGCTTTATGGCTTGTTCTTTTCTTTTGTTCGCTTTGTGGCTTGTCTCTTATGTTTTTTCTCGGGAGCCTGTTCCCGTTCATTTTTGGTTTTTGGGGTCCTGTTACCCTCTTTTTTTGTTTGCTGCTTTTGTGGCATGTTACTTTTGATCTTAATATATTCTTACATTTGATCGGGAAAAAAAATATGGACATATAGTAATGAGAGAGAGTTCAACACACTTTTCAGCAAACATAGACGTAAGCCCTGCTTTACTTAAAAGCTTGTCTTTCCGATTTCCAAAACTTGATATGATCCGAGACATAATTAGTTTCTAGATTTTCAACCTTTTTGGGTTTGCACCCAGTGGAAGGCCTAGGTACGTTGATAGAAATTCACCCCTAAACCTGAAGAAAGCCCAAACCATCTTAAGATTCTCTTGATGTGAAGTGAGGAATCAAATTCATTTGGAGCAAATACTATTGTCATCGGCATCATGAAGGTGGCTAAGAAAATCATTGTGGCTATAGCCTGTTCATCTAATGCAACCCCATGTGCAAGCTCTTAGAAATGTTGAGATTATGAGGATTCACATAGAATCAAAGGAATTGAGAAGAAGTAGAGGATTATTCAGATGACAGAGAAGTGAAGAGAGAGAAGGAAAGAGAAATGAGAGGGAGAATGAAATTTGAATTTGAGTACTCTTCAATATTATTTCACACGCACTCCGTGTGTTCAATAGCCCCTATATATACACATGACATACACCATACAATATCATCATTTATACTCTAACATCCCCCCTCAATCTCTTGCTTTGGTAAACCAAGCATGAGATTGTAGCAATGAATATGAAATAAAGGGGCACTTAAGCCTTTTGTCAGAATGTCTGTAAATTGCTCCTTAGAAGAAACAAATTGCACATACAGATGATTGCTAACCACCCTTTCATGAACAAATGCACATCAATCTCAATATGTTTGGTCTTCTGATGCTGAACAGGATTAAATGATAGCGCAATGGTGAGAGATTATCACAAAAAATAACTGGAGGCTGGACAATTATAACACACAAAAATTCCAACAATTGCTTAAGCCAATAAATTTCAGCAGCTATAAATGACAAGGCTCTATACTCTGCCTCAGTAGAAGTTCTAGAAACCGTATGTTGTTTCTTAGAAGACCATGAAATATGATTGGACCCAAGGAAGACAACTAAACTAGTGGTGGATCTTTTATCATTTGGATCACTTGCCTAATCTGCATCGCTGAAGGCTTTAAGATCTAAGGAGCCATGATGATAACTGATTCCATAGTTAGCAGTGCCCTTAAGATAACGTAAGATCCTTTTAATTGTAGTGAAATAAAATCACCATTGGATTTTGCATAAACTGGCAGACATGAACTGAAAAGGCAATGTTTGGACATGTGAAGGTCAGGTACTGCAAGGCTCCTACAATGTTGTGATACAGAGTGGGATTCTCAAAAAGGGACACCATCATCCTTAGACAATCGTTGATAAGGGAGGCAAGGAGTAGTACAGGCCTTGGAATCAAGCATCCTAGTTTTACACAATAAATCATTAATGTATTTAGATTGAGACAAAAAAAAATCATTACTGATATGAGAAATTTGAATGCCCAGAAAATAATGCAGGTCTCTCAAATCCTTGATTTAAAACTCAGCAGTGAGGGAGTGAATAATCTTGTGAATCTCACAAGAGTTAGTGCCAGTAATGATGATATCATCCACATACACCAACAGGATGATAATGAAAACATCGAGAGGTTTAACAAATAGAGAGGAGTCAGAATATGTGTGTTTAAACCCCCAAAGTTGGTAAGAAAGTAGTGAACCTGCCATTCCATTTAAGCCCATAAAGAGATTTATGAAGCTTGCACATCAAATTGGGATGTAGAGGATCTGCAAAACCAGGATGTTGAGCCATGTATACCTCCTCATGAAGAATGCCATGAAGGAATGCATTTTTAACATCTAGTTGTCTCAACATCTAGTTATATTGAGCAACAAGAGCCAAAACAAGTCTAACAGTAGTTGGTTTAACCACAGGACTGAAAGTTTCACCTAGTCCTGGCCTGGTTCTTGGCTAAACCCTTGAGCAACCAATCGGGCCTTATGTCGAACAATGGTGTCATCTGCATGCTTCTTGATTTTGAAAATCCATTTTCACCCCACCAAGTTTTTATGAGAAGGCAACTGAACTAAACTCTAGGTACCCTGAGAATGAAGGGCAGTAATCTCTTCTTGCGTAGCATTTAACCAAACTCGAACTTGCAAAGCAGATTTGTAACTAGCAGGTTCAATCAATGATAAGTCAACTTCATTGGATGGTTTGATTGTATTGAAACAAGACTCCCTTTTGACAATACCACTCTTACTATGAGTCTACATGGAATGCAAATTCATGGAAGGAATATGAAGAACAACTGATAAATTCTCAGGTCTAAAAGACTCCTTTGAAGATAAGGGTTCAATATGCATACCTTTAGTGCTAGATTCAGGGGCCATAAGGACAGATGAGAAATATGATGAGGCAGGAGTAATGGACATAGAGGATGGTGAAGAAGAGGAAACACCATTAAAGTTTAGTGGACCAGGAAAGGGAGGTAGAGTAATTACATTGTTATTTGTAATAATAGGGATAAATGATATAGAAGAGTGAGGAGAGGATGGATTAGAAGGTTGAATTTTTGTGACTAGGTCTTTGTAAGGAAAAACATTTTCATTGAACACAACATGTCTAGAGATATAAGTATGCTTGCTATAGACATTGTAACATATATACCCTTTATATTGAAGGGCATACCCTAGAAACACACATAATAGTTTTTGGTTGCAGTTTATTTTGAAGATAAGGGCGTAACAATGGAAAACATGCACAACCAAAGATACATAAATGTGAGATAGAAGGAATTTTCCCAAATAATAGTTCAATAGGAGACTTGTTATGTATAACTGCACAAGGCATTCTATTTATTAAAAAAGAGGCAGTGTGCACTGCATAAGTCCAAAAAGAAAAAGGCAACCTAGCATGTTGAAGTGGAGTAATTATAGTTCAATAAGGTGTCTATGCTTGCATTCAACCAACCCATTTTGTTCAGGAGTATATGGACAAGATTTATAGTGCACAATACACTTAGAGTCAAGAAAATGTTTTAGAGGTTTGTTAACATACTCGTCTCCCCCACCACTTTGAAGAATTTGAATAGAATATGATAATTGAGTTTGAACATAGTGATAGAATTTAACAAACACAGAACATAGATCACTCTTATTGATATGAGGAAACAACCAACAATAAAGAGAAAAGTCATTAACAAAAATCACATAGTACTTATATCCATCAACATAAATACTTGGGGAAGGACCCCAAAGATCACTATGTATAATATGGAATGGTGTTACTGAGGTATGAACACTGGACTGAAAGGGAAGTTTAGAAAACTTACCCTGAAGACAGCTAACACATACATCAGTAGTAATGTCTAAATGAAAATGATTATTTGCTTTTTGTAACATCAAATTGACAATTTTATTGGCAAGATGGCCTAATCTATGATGCCAAGTAGAAGATAACACTAACTGGCCAATATAGGCTTGAGAGTGAGGACTAATGGGGAATCAATCAGAAGGAGTCCATTACTGCTTTGCCCTTTGTACATTATCCTCCCTGTGGCTTTGTCCTGAATCCAAAAACAAAAGGCATCAAATATCAAATAGCAGTTGTTATCAAAACAAATGCGATGAACTAATAGTAGATTCTGAGTCAATTTTGGAGCATATAACACTGAATTTAATTTGAGTGGTTTAGTTTGTGTAGGGATGATGGCAGAGCCAACATTAGCCACTAACAAACCTTCACCATTTGTTGTTTGAACTGTGTCATTCGTAGGATAAGGAGTACTCAATGACAAATTAGACAAATCAACAGTCATGTGATTTGTAGCACCCGAATCAATAATCCACACCTAAGGGAGGTATGAACTAAGGATTGTTGAGGAGATGAACAAACATTATGCATAGTATTGATAACATGATGTTGAGTGGGATGAGATTGAGCTGGAGGATCATTTGCAATACCAACAAAATTTAGACCATTCTCATTATAGAAGTGGTACCAAGTTGTGTGATTGAGTTTACCACAAATATTACACTTAAACCTCTCATAACCTCTGAAACCACAAAATGGAGTAGTGTGTCCTTCACTGTTGCATAACTGACAGATAGGAACATTTGATATAGGTGAGGAGGTGTATGAAGAAGTAGGATATGAACCAAATACACCTGGTGTCACGACCCGATTCCCGGATCCGTGATCGGCACATAGGCATGGTCCCCCTCCAAGGTTCCACACCTATGCGAACCCAAAATTACAAGTTTATCATTCATATTCAGAGTTCAATGGAGCAGAAATAACAAAGAAAACTTATAATATAGTTTGATTATCTTAATACAAGAGTCGAAACATATTATAATTGTGGAGTGTTAACTAGACATAAAAACAAAAGTGTTGATTACAACCAAATAATAAGTTCTGAGATTTCAACGATAATGATCTGCTAACAAGCTACGAGCCTGTAAATAATAAATAATGAGGCGGTGCGTTCAACAGCTCAGTGAGTAGATAACATCTAATATACACATATGAGATAATACAACAATGAGAAGTATATTATGGAATCGGCTCGGAGTTCTTACAAGAAGTTTCTCAAATAGGTCATAACAAGAATGTAATAGATAAAGCTTGTTAGAAAATCATAATGCAATGAGCATGAGGCTCCATACTATGGGATGATCAGTCCGCACAGGTTGGTGACTCCCCCAACCAACTAGGATTTCAGATACGATGTGCACAAAGACTAACGTTTCCCTATTAGTGTGGGTATTCTGACTGGCATATCGTAAATATATATATGTGTATATATATATATATATATATATATATATATCATAATGAAACAAACATTTTCATATCTCAAGGCTCAACTCATGACATCAATCAAATGAGGAGCTATCAATCCACAAATAGATATTGACTCATATCAAGAACGTATATTCAACAATTGATTATGCTTTATCTCAACAAGAATAGTAGTTAACGTATATATTATCAATAAGCATAATCCAAATACTAGCAAATCAAATATTTATAATATTTCTCATGCATATTAAATATTATCCACTCACCTAACTCAAGAAAATAGAATTCAAAAGCAGAATGATGACGAAATCCTACTGACATATCGCGGGCAAAATATCAGGATTATCTGAATATATAAAAGAAAACATACTTAAAAATGACTCAAAAGAATTAACATGTCTTTAATAAATGTATCTAAGAGTTTAATTCATAATCCTATGTGCTTTGAATCAAACTATCTATTTTTCGCAAAACCTAAAAACAATGGTTTCTTCCGAAATCTAATTCAAAATACACAATTCCTAAAATTGATAATAATTCATCAAATAAGCTTCAATTATCCTTCAAACCAATCTGAAATACTAATATTTCACTCCAGGGATCAAACTATAATTTTTCCAAGGTTTAAGGACTAAACTGTAATTTTCCAAAGTTCGGGGACCAAACTATAATTTTTCACAAAAGGGACCAAAATGAAATTTTGTCATCTTCAACCTCCAGCCCAGAATTCCAGCAAGGGCTTTTAACCATTTCTCAACATTTTCTTACACCAAACACATCAATTAACTTCAAAATTATCTAAAATCAAATCAATTAAACAATTACCCAACACATTAAACCCTTAACATCTCATTCCATTCATCAATCAAACCCAAATAAAATCTACAAACCCTAATCACCAATACAAACAAAAAGCTTAACTAATAAACAATATTCTTACATAATAACACATACACATTACCTTAATACTTATTTCTCCTCCTTCCTTTCTCCCTTCCTCTTTTCTCTTTTTCTTCTCCTTTCTCCTCTCTTCCGGTTCACTCTAAAAATTTTAGCTTTACTTCTCTTCTCTTCTTTTTCTATTTATATTTTACAAGTTACTACTATACTATTAATTCATTTATACCTAAATAAGCTATCAAGGGTATTAATGCCTTTTTCCTATTCAAAGTTTTCAAAACCCTACAAAGTTTTCAAAATACTACACCTGGAGTGGGGGTTGGTGATGCATGTGCTTTATCATGAAATGGTGCTCTTTGTAAGAAGCTTCGTTGGCCTTGACTAGATTTACCTTGCCCCTACTCCTACTAAAGGATTTATAACCACCATTGTCATATGAGCTGTAGCCATGTTGGCCACGAGATGATTGAAAAATTGTGTGGATGACCCAGGGGTTTAGAAATTGTATGCATGGCAGTAAGATATGTAGAATTGTTAGGAATGATATTCTCCACAATTCGTTTTTCAGCAAGTAACTGAGACCAAAATTCTTTTATTGTAATGACACTCTCTCTACCCTTAACTACACATCTAAACGTATTATACTCAGAAGGAAGACCATTCAGTACTAGAATGACAATATCTTCATCAGCAAAATAAACTCTAGTAGTAGTCAAATAGTTCCTAACTTCTTTGATTTTGATTTTAAAAAGATATTAACTTATAGTGTTTGTTCCTTTTCTAATATTCTGCAAATTAGACTTCATTTTAAACTTGTCTTAGACACAGTAGAAAATTGTTCTTTCAGTCGCATCCACAAATCTCTTGAACTATTACTACCAATAGCACAAGACATGGCTACTGGAGACCAGGTTGCAGTAATGAGTTGCATAACTTCCCTATCATGCATTTTTCATATCCTCATATCATCACATTCTATAATAGAAGAAGAAGAGTTAAGAGCATTTGTACCACATTCACCAGTAGTAGCAGAAGGATGACACGAGTGAGAGCCATCAACAAATCCAAAGATTCCATTACTCTCTAGCAGTAATTGCATTTGAAAAGTTCCAATTCAAGTAATTAGAATAATCTAATTTCACATTCACAGATGTTGAAATTGTTGACATAAGATTTGTGATCGGAGATTGAAGAATTTGCAATTGTGCAGCTGTCACCATTGTTGAGAGAATACAGAGAGTATGGAGAGTTTTACAGAGGTCTTTAATTAACCACTACAATCAATAATGTCTAGATTAGTGAAGATTTTCACAAAATCTTTTCAAGATCGATTAAGTAGAAGCTCAATCAGTGGTAAAATTTGTGATTCTTTGATGATGAACAATAAATAGAAGAAGCAGATTAAGAAGCAAATTGTGGAAATAGAGGATTGGATCACTCAATTTGACTGCGAGTACTATGGCTCTAATACCATGTTGAGATAGTGAGGATTCACAAAGAATCAAAGGAATTGAGAAAAAGAAGTAGAGGATTATCCAGATGACAGAGAAGTGAAGAGAGAGAAATGAGAGGGAGAATGAAATTTGAATTTGAGTACTGTTCAATATTATTTCACATGCACTCTGTGTGTTCAACAACCCCTATATATACACATGACATACACCATGCAATACCATCATTCATTCTCTAAAATACACATTCAGTTATACTCTAACAAGAAACAATACTGACAATCCTTCCACTACTATCAAATAAAAAGAGGAGATAGTTTATCAACTTGCCATAAATCTCTTTCTGTCTTGAACTCTTGGCTTGGGAAACCATTAACCAGGATAGCAAGTTTTGAGCCTGAGATGCATTCATGGATTAGTGATCTCCATCTTCGCTCTCAATTCATATAATTCATCACCTCGTCTAAATCATCCCAAAACACTAAGTCGAAAGCCTTAGGGAAGTCAACTTTCAACATGATTCCATGAATCCCTTTCTTCTTTACACCATGGACAACCTCATTGACTATCACGAAACCATCTAACTTGTTTCAATTTGGATGATAGGACTTTAGAAACAATTTTGTATATAACACGCACTAACTGGGATGTTTTCAGCTTTTATCCATAAAAAGGCATCCTAAGTGTTTCATAATATCTGCTTTACTTCAAGTTGTCCATCATTAGACTTCAGTTCTTAAAACCCAAGGAGTTCACTAACTGGGAAGTTTTTAGCTTTTATATTAAATAAAGAGTCTTATGGAGTATGCTTGAGGGATAAGGTAAGGAATACAAAAACATCTTTCTTTAATTGCTTCAAAGGGTTTTGGATGTTCTTTATTTTGGAGTTTCTTGATCTTACGGATACTAATGGATTTTCTTAGAGAAGCAGGATTAGATTTTTTGATGCTCATTGGGAAAGATACAGAGACGCTCTATTTTTGTTTGGAAATCATAGACTTTTTTTGGTTGTAGGTTTGGTCTTTGCTTTATTCAGAAAACCCCACTTATAATTCTGCATAATCGCGTCAACCCCTGAAAACTGTTGAAAATTACAAATTGTTTTTATGCCAAAGGTTGTTGGCCTTCCAGGTACAAAATGAAGCTGAACCATAAGAGAAAATTATGCCTACAATTCTACAATAGATAACAAAATGATAGGCTAAATTTTCAGCTTGTGCCACCTCTGTAAACCAAAACATCTGTCAATTTGATCCAAGTGAATGGCTTTTACAATGGCCCCCATCCAATTATGAGCTCCGAAGCAACTTGTTTCATTGTTGGTCAAGGCTGAGCATCAGCATGCAAGAATGAAAATGCTATTCTTGCAATATAGACCACAACTAATACAACTCGATTTTCAGGAGGCGGGATGCACCGATCTAAAACATCCTTCAAGAGTGTATGGTAGTTCGTTGGTTTTGATGGTGATGCTGCTGATGATGACAACAAAGCTGAGATTAAATCACCTGGATGCCTTCCCATGATTATTGTCACACCCTCCGCGAGAGATCGGCGTCGCGACGACTCTCCCTTGGAGAGGGGATTCATGTCGGGGTTTTTTTGTTTTATAAAAAGGGATTCGCCAACTAGTGTTATGGTTACTAGGAATCCTAACTGGTCTATAAGAAATTCAAAGGCAAGGAACTAGTTGTGTAAAGGGAAGGTTTTGGCACCCCTAGTACACCTTACCTAAGGTAAGTTGCTTGTTGTTTTGGTTTGCCTTATGATTGCTATGGTGTTGGTGTTATCTAATCAATTTTCCAAGGATGGTTCACAAGGAAAAGCAACAAAAATTTTGATGATAAATTTACAACCTATGCATTAAGAGACACCTATAATAGAAATCTAAGGAGATTCAATGGGCTTAAAAGCTCATTTTTCCCATAAGTATTTCAAGTGTTCATGACTCGTAAATCACAAGGAAAAGGAACAAAAAAATTAGAAATCTATGGAAATTCAGAGCGCTTTAAAAGCCTATTTTTGTCTTAATATTTCATACTCTTACACCTCGAAATTCATGGAGTCAAAAATTGAAATGTCCCCAATTATAATCAGGGCTTTTGTCAAAGATGTGGATTTATTATTCCTGGAAAAGTATTTTGGATATTTACCATTTTAGGGTTTCTTTATCCAAATATTAACGGTAAATAATAGGGTCCCCACTAATGTTTTGGATATTAACCCCTTTAGGATTTCTTTGTCAAAATATAAATAGTGAATAATATGAATACCCAAAAAATAAGATTTTTGAATTTTCTTTGGAATATTGGCTAATACCCTTTGGAATTACAAACATGTTGTAAAATCCAAAAATGCAAGAAAACAATTTTTGTGTTTACGTATCCATGCTAAAATATATTTTCTCTGAATATTTTTATTAAGAAAATTATGTTCAAGATATGTTAGCTTATTGGCCGTATGCATGAAGACATTTGTTTTTGGTATATATGTATATTTGCCGCATCACGCTGAAAATCAGGTATTCTAAATACGAGATTGATGTTTTTAAAATATAAAGCAAATACATACTAAAACTAAATATGCTAGAAAATTATAAATCTCTTCCTTTTATTTTATATTTTGTTAGAAAAAAAATGTGTCGAGTCACTTGGTCAAACCAGTGACCTGACAACAGACAAGAGGCATGTGTGAGATGTCGCACACATGCCTCCTTAGTTAAATATAATTCACTTGAGTAGTAAACACAAAGATAGCAAAGTGAATGAATAAAAATGCAAAGTGAAGAAGAATGCATAGGGGCTTGCTAACGGGCAGAGGCGATGCTACTAGAAATCCTGCGCAACTGGTGACCACTGCTTCTAGGGATGCAAAGCTGGTGGTGGATGACAGGGAGAGGTCTGATCGGGGCTGTTACTGGTTGTTTGTTGGTTGAGGGAGAAGCTGAGATGAAGAGGATTTGGTTGGTTGTTGTTTTTGTTTGTTTTATTTCAAGTTCTAATTTGTTGTTTTTATTGCACACAAAGAAGAATGAACAATTATGGAAGATCTATGAAGAGAGGATACACCTCGAGAGAGAGATTGGGAGGTAAACACTTTTTTCTAATTTTTCATATATGTCACTTCATACAAGGTGTTTGACAAAATGCCTTTATATACTATTTTGACAGTAAGACTTTTTTGTTTCTTTCTTATGCATTTTAACAACTTGTAACTGCCTTCTAACTATTTCAAAACTACTTAAGAGAGTTCAATTGAATCTTCTCTATCTAGGATAGAGTTTGTTACATTTAACTGAAATACAACTAATAGTTGTATTCTGTTAAAACAACTTCAACTTCTTCATATTCTGTTAACGCAACAACTTCTACTTCTTCATCTTCCTAAGTAGATCTTCCTCTGTAACAATGTATATGTCATTAAGTGGCTTAAAATTGTTATCTAGTTATCCTAATAAATCCTTGAAAAATTAAATTGGGTTTCTCGAATAAAACCTGCAAATCTCGGGTCAGAATTATTCTCATAGTAAGATTTTCTTCTTTTATACTAGACATTCAAATAGGAATATCTTGAGTTTACGATATCTAAATCAAGCAATTCAAAACCCCAAATTCATCTACACGTGTAGGATCATAACTTTCATGAAGGACTCAAAGTGATAAAACATTGTTTTGATGGACAAAATCTACCGGCAATCTGCATGGTCAAAATTGTTTTGAAAAAAAGGATTTTTTTGCGGTAGTGACAAAAATCATTTTTTAGTGCAAATTCTGAGATATTTATCAAACCTTAAAGACTAGAAAAAAAAGAGAGTGACTTTAGCTTTATGAAAAATCCTAATTGGTCTAAGAATCCTAATGATTTCGGCAACAAAGGAGTAGGATAAGAAAAACAAAAAACAACAAAGACAAGATTCAAAACAACATTTTTATTCTCTACTTTTGTCCATCATCTAGTAACCATGTGGTAAACTCTTGCATTTGGTTCCAAAAGGGTGTATGCCATTTCCAACACGTGGGGTCGAAAATGAGTAACAACAATTATTTCTAATGCCAGCACTTCGAAGCTGCAAACATCTCATTCCCCACCCACTTTCGTTGTGTAGGCTGACTTTGCGAATTAAAGTCTCCGGTCATGTTTTGCTGTTATTAACAAAATAATGATTTATTATACATCATTTTGTCAAAACAAACTAAACAACGTAGTTTTGTGAATGCATAAGGAGCTGTCTTCTTCCCTTGATGCATGCTGCCTGCAATTCTTGTTTCTTCTTTGTTTTTTTAGTTCTTTGGCATTAGTTTGGGTGCATGTCACTCTCTTTCTTGCAGGCATCCCATAAAACCTAACGGACAGACTCCTCACTCACTAGAATCGTACATTAAATCAACGTAAATGCAGAAAGAAGAAAATGCAGTAGATACAGAATCATGCATCCTTAATCAACATTTTAAAACACAAATCAAGGAAGATATGATCCTGTGATTTTGATATTGTAATAGTTACGTTAGAATTGCTTCATCAATTGTAACACTATATATACAACTACTTGTACAGAATGTAAGTAAGAAAGCAAAGAAATCTTCTCTGTTAAATCACTATCTTTTTATATTTTACATGGTATCAGAGCTTCAAAAGGCCAACATCTAAAATGTCTTCCTCAGATTCCCCTGCAACCTCAACCCACCCCTCTGTCACCCCCATGCCATCTGTTGTCACAATAAAACTAAAC